>LBNU01035401.1:55456-90065 GCA_014162995.1 Artemisia annua
CTATACCGCAAAACCTTAGTTTCTTATCATGTATGTTAGAAGATTTCTATGAACCTGGAGAAATGGTGGTAAAGAGATGATGTTTGGTGTATTGATTAAAAACTATAATCATATGTTAATATTTATTTGAAGATAAATAAATATATGTAACTTGAAATTGTATATATTCTACGAATGGGATAGAATGCAAATGATGTTGTGATGCAATGTAGACTAACCCTAGTCTATGAAATGTACGATGAATGATAATGTGACTTAACCTACCCGGTTTCGTCAAATGAATATCCGTAAACCCTGTTTACGTGAAATGTTGAATTGAAATCTGTGAATACGAAAATGTCAAGACTTGGGAAAGTGACCTGAAATTGAGAATTGTGACAGCCGAGCCACCGGTTTTCACTCCGGAGTGTTTTTGATGTAGGCCCAAACAAGTCCCACGAAAAAAAATGTAGAAATAAAAGAACCAAACAATCTCGAAAAGCTAGAAATTCCCAGCATCAATCAGGTGGAACTCATAAGCAGCAAAGGATTTTTTAACCATTCTACCCAATTACACGACATGTGACCCCTTTGATGAAGCCAAGAATATGATGATGAGCGGATGTTGTCAAATATATCACTCTTTCTCACCGGATGCGGACAAAATGAGATGTTGTTGCGGTACCTCCATATCCACCATAAAGAAGAAGCAATGATGATGTGCATACGATGAATCTTCTTTTTGGAACATGCCAAGAATTCAACCAAAGTCTCCAATGATCCATATAATCAAACGACGGGATAGAGCTGTCACACCAAATACGAACAAGCCTCCAAATATCCTTAGCAAAATCACATTCCAAAAAAATGTGAATGTTAGATTCAACATTACCTTTGCAAGAAACGCAAGATATCTCTTGGATCTCTTTACCACGATTAGAAAGATTAAGCCGATGCGGAAGTCTATCAAGCTTAATACGCCACATGAATATGTTCACTTCGCGAGGAAGGGCTTTGTCCCAATGAGTCAAGGAATCCAATGAAGGCAGAATGCGATCATCAATAAGTTGACGGGTGAGGCTTATTGTGAACTCTCCATCTTTAGCGAGAGACCAAATGCAAGCGTCTGAATTAGAGACTATGTCGATGTGGCTGATCTCATTAAAAAGGTCTTGAAGATAAGCCATATTGCGAACGCCCAAATCATATCTAGACCAATTCCAAGCCCATTGGTTGTCGCGAATGTGATCTATAATCAAACAGTCTTTGTCTTGTTCAAGCCGAAATAATCTATTGTAGCGAAGATATAGTGGGGAATTACCAATCCATAAGTCCTTTCAGAAACGAATTATCGTGCCACACCCCACACGAAATCTAATAGAATCATTAGGAATAATACCATTCGAGTGTAAATAATTAGAAGTACCAACAATCTTAGCCCATACATGAAATATTTAGATCAAATGAGAAATTATACATATGAGAAGCCGTGTACATTATTGTATATTGCAGATTGCAACACGTCACGCTCTAACTAAGCCAATATGCTAGAAACTAATCTCGTTTAGTCTCCACACTAATGATGCACGCTGATTTCTATTAGTAATTAACTAGCGACACACAATTTGTTCTAGAGACGCTAGACCACACGCCCCGCTTTAACAAAACAACGTGATCTACTATGACCAACTATTGTAGGACTTGGTCACACTTTGGTTGGCCAAACACATTTGGGCAAGGACGAACCTTCTTTAGGGCTAGGGAGGGCCATGATCTTCAAACAATTTTGTTATTTTAGCCTTTCTAAAAATTTATCTTAATGTTTCGACCCGTTTAACAAAATGATTCAAGTTCCGTTTATGCATTCGGGCTCAACCATGCCACTTGAAAGGATCGGTACCAAGTGTAACACGCCTAACATATACAACTTCACATGGAGTTTAACTGTAAAAACAAATTAGCAATATAGAAAGCTTATATACGTAGACATTTAACTCTCTTTTTCCAATGTAAAACTAGATTTGCACCTAACATATCCATATCTCTTATCTTATATAATAAGAGAAGATACAACTAGACAAATGACTTTTTCTATTGACGAATGAGATAACTCAATTTTAAAATTTTCTGATTGATCAATAAAAGTCAAATTGTCTTCAATTTCATCAAACTTATCTAAAATTATTCAACAAATTAAATATATATGAAATCACGTGTGTCAATTTTATTTAAAAAAAGTAATTAATAAAACTTTAGTTATTAAATTTTAAATAATTAATATGAATTAAAAAAAACTTATCAATTTACATGTTTTTTTTAATAACTTTCTAAATTTAATAAACACCCCTTAGACTTTATACCTTCTAAACTTATTTTAATTTAAAACATTTACAAATTTTTATTATCATTATTCATACTATTTAAAGAACATTTACAACATTTTCTTTAATACTTAATCTTAAAAACTTGAAAAATCACTTCAATTACTAAAATACCATTGCTTAAAATGGTAACAACATCCATTATTAAATTAATATCAAACTTTTATAATTTTTCGTTTATAACCCAATTTTTTTTCTCGAAATAACTACATATTGAACTCGTAAGTTGCATCAAAGATCATCTTAAAACACAAGTTCGCAAGTATAATTATTTTCCGCTATACACAGTCGCTTTGTGCGGGTATTCGTTTAGTATGTATTAAATAATGTATATACATAAAATCATAAATATCAAAATGAAAGCATGACTTACTGTGATATGTAAATGAATACACGATATTATACATATACGAATCACTCATGTTATTCCTCTTTATGAGATTAAGTAAGGATAAAGTAATTTTTTATTATCTGCGTTCAATAATGACTCAAGCTATTCTTCTTTATAAGTTTAAACCACGCGTACATGGGTTTTAAAAATTAAATATGACAAAAAATATAATAACTGGATTATACATATCAGAATGAAAGCACGACCCTATGGGTACTGTGAGATAAAAACAAATACACGAGATTGTATATGTATAGCAACGACACATGCAATTCTTTAAATTTTAAACAATGATATCCATAAAAGCTTTTTTTGAAGGCGTTATGTAATATTAAATACGCATAATGTATATAACATGATAGCAATAATTAATTTTTAACAACATCAATCTTAAAAGCATGTCTGTTAAATAAACTCAAATCATTTGTCCAACGAAAACTATGTATAAAATATTAATCAATATTAATATATAATAAAAAATTTATGCAAAAACTCGTGCATGCACGGGTTACATAAATTTTAGAATAATTTTATTTAACAAACACGTGTATGCCTCAGAGAGACTTTAATATGTCAAAATAAAAATTTATATTGTTAACTTTATTATATTATTAAAATTAAATTAAATTATGACCGATGTTAAAACATATTATGTAATATTTATACCAAAGTCTCGTACGTTCACGAGAATATATAACTAGTTTCATTAAGAAATACATAGACACACGTATGTAAACACATGCATAAGTATGTTTACTAAACAAAATTCAACATGTAAGGGTAGAAGAGTCATTTTAAAGGGCAAAGCCAAAACTTTCTTCGTGTGTTGGGCCACATATATACAGCGCTACGCCGCTACGTTACCATAGTATACGGCTTCCCCAAAAATGTTAACCTGCCTCACATAATTCATGCTGTTCCCACATGAATCTAGTTATTTAACAATTAAAAAATTATTTGCTCAAAAAAAACAATTAAAAAAAATTAAATACATAAAATTCGATATAAACACTAAAAACTTATGTTCCAGTAAAGGAAGTTCTATCCACCTACTAAACCTGACGATATTTGATATCAAGTTGGGTTTTATTTTCTCTTTATATACATGTTAGATTGTTACTCGTGCATAGCAGCGATTTTAAATAATAGCGTTAATTTATGTGTTTTGTATATATGAGTGTGGAGTAAATAAGAATGAATAAAATTAGTGGTCTAAATTATAATTAAATATTTAATAGATTTTATTGACTTTTATAAATAAAGCTATTTTAGTCTAACATAATTAATCATTTTCAAAGTTTTTAAAGTTTAAGCAATTGTGTTTTCTCTATACATGTACTATGGATATTAATATGCCGAATAACTATCTTTAACACCATTATGAAACAATGAATTTTGGGGACACATCGACCATCTATGTTACATATTTTCAACTAGTTTCTTGTATGGATAACCTATTTTGACAATTTAAGAAACAACAAATAAATATCAGAATTAGAGTCTAAAACTTGATTGTCATAATTAAGTATCTATTTATATAACCATAATCAAATGACCTAACAGTAGTACATTTGACAACCTCAAAAGAATTCAAAGGTTCAAATCTCACTAAACGGCGACTTATCTTCTCAAGAAACTTTAACAAAGAAAAACTAACTTAATAAAAAAGGCTTCTCTCTCTCTCTCTCTCTCTCTCTCTCTCTCTCTCTCTCTCTCTCTCTAATTGATCTATGGGTTTTGCTAATGACAACCCTTATGGCTGTGGTTAAGAGAAATCTTTTCTTAATGTAAAAACTTAAATCATCCAATCAGAATCAAATGTTTGTTGTGCATCTAAATTTTTAGAGATTGTATCTATATTTTTCAGGTTTGACATTCAATTATAGTGATTTACAGATGACTTTGTAATAAAACTCATTCTCTTAACGACAACCCTAAAGGCTATCATTAGTAAAACCCTTGATGTAATTATGAAATGAAAGATATATGCAATTTTTAAATTCCATTCATCATAGTAAAATTATTGGATACGTTCGACACTAATTTTCATGTCCATTAGAAGATTCTTCCAATTCACATTCATGTATTTATTAATTTTGTGTTTCCCATACAAGAAATCAACAAGAAGTCATGGTTAACAAGTCAATACTGAATACCATGTATAATTACAATTACAATGTTTTAATGGAGATTAATGTAGGTCATGGTTATCCATGTGAATGCATGTGCAATGTCTTTTCTAAGTAGCCCCACATCTTCACTTTTCAATTAATAAGTAAATAAGTTATGCCTTTAGTTTAACCTCCATTTCTGTTCTTCTGATTTCCTAACCTTCTGCAGTTCTGCTATACTTTTGTTCTTCAATCCCCACAACTCTGCAAACATTCAATTACTATATCACACCTCCCATGAATCTTTATCAATAGAATCTTAATTTATAGGTAAGCATCCAAGTTACTTATATATAGTTATAGCTTTTGGTTTGTTTCATTCATTGACTTCATCTATTATGTGATTGCATGGTTTTTATATATGTATTTAAGTCATGAATCGTTATTTTTTCATACACATAAAGTGGTACGAATTTGCGATTAAAGGTTTAGATCGGCAATAAAACCCTCATTTTACGATTTTTAGATAGTGCATTTCTTTAGATATGGGTCTATTAATTGTAGATGAACTTATAAATTGATCTTGCATGAATTAATGCACATACATATAACCATATAAAGTTCTTACAATTGTCTAATAACTACTTTTGATATGCTAAATGATTCATATATTAATCAAGTTTCATAAGAGTATCATATCTTATGCTGCATATGTAATACATATGAGATTTTTTGTTATGTGTGGAATGTATAATTATTTGTTTCTCTTTGAGTAAAAGTACTCACAAAGTTGTAATTATCTTTCAAATTGTTTGTTTAATTTATTTTTATTTTTTTTAATTTTTTATTTTATTTTTTTAGTATCCAGCTAGCTACTTATAAAATGCACAACTCTAGCCAACTAAAGAAGGAATTTATCAAGAATTGGATGAAGGGTCTTCACATATGTTATTCATCAAATAAGCAAATGAAGCTCTTAGAAAGAAAGAAGAAAATAAAGATATCTGCAGACATTGCTTTAGCTTGTGCTAAAAATGCAACAACTTCTTGGAGTAAAGCTCTAATTGCCGAAGCGAAAAAAGATGAACAAAATAAGATACTTATTGACAATCTAGCATGCCCAGAATCCGAGATCAAGGGTTTTCACCAAAAGGTCATGACTTGCCACAAGAGAATTAGATGCAAGAAAATCTTGAAAAGGAGTCATGGTGTAGTTAAAAGAACGAAGAAGTTGAAGCCTCGTCGATCGGATTTAGCTATCCGTGTTGCTAAAAGATTGGTAAAGAAGAGAACCCAAGTGCTAAAAGGGCTAGTACCAGGTGGAGAATCAATGGATGAATTTTCGATTATCAAAGAAGCATTAGACTATATACTTTCTCTTAAGGTGCAAGTTGATGTAATGAAGAACCTTGTGAATGCCGCCAATGTCCTAAATTAATAAATCGAATGGTAGATTATTAACATGTAACTGCATTCTGCCACCAAAAATTGGTTTAACTTATGATGAATAAAAGGAACATTTTTCCTTGATAAAAATCCGACCGTATATGCACTATATTGATTTGGCTTCAGTAATTAATTGTATTTGAAGCTGAAAACTTCACCTAATAAAGAACACTTCATGTGAATACTATGGATCTTAGCCTTCTCTAAAAATACTATGGATCTAAACCGGCTAGATTCTGTTGTTCTTGAACATCAAGCTCTTTTTGGACAATTGCACATAGGGACTAGCTTGTTCTTGCCTTAGAAGCTTTATAAAGTATGGGTAATTCAGCTAAACAATTGCCTACTAAAATCTGGTAATTGCTCAATTGACTCATGATGGTGCTCTACTGCAGCTCGCAAGCCGCTATGGCCATGTAGCATTTGAGGTGCTAGAACGTTACTTTTGATATAATTGGCTAGATTCAGTTGTTCTTGAACATCAAGCTCTTTTTGGACAATTGCACATTCGGACTAGCTTGTTCTTACCTTAGAAGTTTAATAAAGTATGGGTTAACTCAGCTAAAGCATTGCCTACTTTAATCTGGTTGCTCGACTCATGATGGTGCTCAATCTACTGGACAAGTCGCTCTGGCCATGCAGCATCTGAGGTGCTAGAACTTTACTTTTGATATAATTGGTTACAAATTCTTTTTTATTTATTTATTTATTTATTTATTTATTTTGAACGACAATTTATAATTGGTTACGAGTGTATGTGACACTCATGATAACATATACACATACTTTGAACCCTTATTTCGGATAATAAGTTGAAGGGTATATAGTTAAACTTCCAGTCCACTTGTAATTTTTTCAAGAAAACATGTTCTATATACATACTATTGGAGTGATCGACATGCATATACACTATTTGTGTGCATGGTTTGCTTGTCGATCTTTCTAGATTGAATAAACTTCTACACATCACACTGAGATCATACTTCATAAGCTCAACCATGCAGTGATCAGTATGAAATCAGCGATTATTTATCAATAGTAATCAGTATGTCACACGTACGTGCTCAAATTTTAGTTGTTGATAAATGATATTGATAGTGGTTAAACTTCAGACAACTTTGAAATTTTGTGGTTAACTTCTGACAACTTTGAAATTTTCAACTTAAGAATATGATAGTATATGCATATTTCAATTGTTTAAAGACTAAAAAAGGCTAGGACAATGGACGATCGACGACAAGATTGACATTTACAAATCAATATCAATCTTAAGTTAGTTATGTTCGGGCAATTTCCACTCATTATGACAAGAAAAAGCTGAGAGGCATTGACTCTTTAGGCCCAGCTTATTGGGGTAAAGAAGAATTGTTAGTTATGCCCAATAATCCTTCACAAGTTCTTTTTTAATTTTTAACAAGTGGACATGAATACAGAAGTAAAAACATATGTATGTGACTTTGTTTCAAACTTACATTATCCTGGATTTATATATATCAACTTTAGAACATAAAATACCTTTCTAGTCGATCTGTTTTTATAGAAAAGACCTTCTAGTTAAAGACACACTCAATGCTATAAGCTTTTAGGGTTAGCAAGAAAAGCAATCAATCACATGATCTTAATGATCACCCCCTTCAGCCTAAACATGATGAGATCAAGAAGAAAAAGGATTACTCAACCTAAAAAGAAAACCTCATAAAGTAACAAGTATAAAGACATTTTATCAAAAGATAATCTTTCGATGGGACAAGAGTATTACTTGTTAATCATGACGGTTTTATTCTAATCATAAGCATGACTTCAATTATTATCAGCTGACTTTTGTGTCGACTTCCTCAAGCACGCTTCATATCATGATCTATCACCATTGTTGTATCTGATGAGGCGAGTTCATTTATTTAAGCACAACTTAAAATTTACCTTTCATAACTCACAGAAAGAGATTATATAAAGAATTTTAGTATGGGCAATTCTTACAATATCTATATAAACTTGGAAAAAGTTAATCGAATTTGTGAAATACATTAGATGATATGCCAAGGTGGCCATAATGAATCAATCCATGTTGGTACATGTTATTATAATCTAAATTTAATCATCTTTTTATCAAGAACAAATGGTATGAATTTAAAGTTACAAAAGGAGAGGCCCCCAAGCATTGCTTTGTGAGATCTCATCCAAGTTTCTATATGTGCTTCCATAGTGGTTAGCATGTGTATACCCTCAATATGTCCCCTGCGTTCTTTCCAATCCATCAGCCACTCATCTACGAATCAAGCCACTTATACCATGACCTACCATAAGCTTCTTTATGTTTCAAAGTAAGAGGGATTACCATAAGCAGCTTCTTTAAGGTAGACTTTACACCGCGATAAATGTGAAGTTCAGAAGTAATTTTTGTTATATCAAATATACCATTGAGATTTCTAGACAGTGGACTCTAACTTTGTAAAGAACTAGTTACAGAGAAACATGTGACATACGGAACATCATACTTCGGAATATTGCTTCCAGGCATAGAATGAAACACATATATATGCAGCGCTCTTAATTTCAGAAGACTAAATCATAAATTCATTATTAAACTTATCTCTAAAATACAATTTCGCCATTTTATGCTATCTTTATTGAAAAACTAAATATAAGAAATCACAATAATGTCTAAACTCAAGATCTGGATCTTAGTCCCCCAAATTAACGAAGAAGTTGAGCCTTGAGCTGGCTTGCCCCTTGTCGTGTGCCCCTTTACTCCCTTTTTGCACAAAACTTTTTCTTAAGTCATGCTTTTTTCAGATTTGTAATGTTAGTTTCTACCCTTGTATTACATATAGATATTTTGGTTAGTTAAGTTGATCAATGTAATGCACACAGCTTATTAATACAACAATTATATATTAGCGTATTGTTTAAGTTACACTATAATATATACAGCTTAACATACACACATCAATGTAGTGTATATACATAATTATTAGAAATATAATGGCAAGTGATTGAAATGATTAGGAAAAAGGCATACATGTCGTTATTCTCTTGTACATGAGTTTTTTAGTATTAATGCATAAAGCTATATGCTAATCACTTCTCCAGATGGGTATGGGCCATGTGTTGGCACTTGAGATTCTCGATAATTAAGTACACATTTCATTAGTGTTCTGTGTGTATATATATTGTTTAATTTGGACATTCGTGTTACTCGATCCTCTTCAGTTACTCAAGAAATTAAGGTAGTAGTCTTAATAAACTTAGCACTATAGTAAAACTTCAGAATATCCAAATGGATTGTGATACTATGCCAACACTTTCCGAAGCCCATCCTGAGACTATGGATCTTTTATCACGAGCATGGTGTGATTTCGCAGTCAAAGAAGCAATGCAGCCAGAGTTTCAAAACCAAGCACTTGTTCTCCATGAATACTCAATCAGTAGTTTTGATGACGGGTCTACATCCCCTAATTATCTGGTAGGTGATACACCCACTGATTCTAACACTACATGCTTCGGCTATGTTTAACAAGATGTTCATGTGATATAATTTCAGAAATTGGAGAGCATAAAGATGGATGACGCAACAAAGCCTTTACCCCCGTGGAAGACTAATGATGTGAAGGTAAACCACTTACATTTTTTCTTTTTATAAAATCTAACGAATGAGTTAATGTATAGAGAACCAACTTTATGCAGCTGAAAGTATGCATGCTAGATAGTAGATACTTTTTTAGCGAACAAGAGACAAATTTTAAGAGGAAAACGTAGAACGTTTTAACTAGAGTTCAGATTGCATAAAATAGCAGCAACCAGTTTTTTTGTCTATCTTTTGTTTGGGTGATTTACTTATGTAAAGAAATAGCAACCTACTAACAAATTTATTAGACATGAAATATCCACCAAACTCTACTAAATTTTCTTAAGTGTAAAAAATTTGTTATTCTGCGTAAAAACGGATAAATTGCCTAAGAACACAAACACTAGGTGTTTCATATGATTTTCCAAACACTAATATTCAAAATATGCCTACCTACAACACTTTAGGTGCAATTCATATTGCATTTTTTAATAAGGTACTCTTCTACACATTATAAGTCATGTTATTTATCTATCTTTATTGGTCAGTCATGGATATGGATGCAACAAGCAATGCACCCAGAATTGAACTACAGCAGCTGCTTCCGGAAAAAATGGGTACAAATTTCATTCAAAATATATTTCTAACCATATCATCAAACAATATTATTTCATGTGTTCTGACACGGTATTATTTCATATTTTTTGTAGCAATCATGGCATATAAATCCATTTAAAACATCACATCTATCGATTAAGAAATGGTTAAAAGAAATCAAACAAAAGAAAAAGGAAAACGAGAGGCTACAAAAAGCAGAAGTTCATGCAGCAATCTCCGTAGCTGGTGTTGCTGCTGCTTTAGCAGCCATAGCTGCTGAAAACTCGCACCACAGTGGGTCAAATTCCACCAATCTCGCTAAGGAGGCAGCAGTAGCATCTGCAGCAGCTCTGGTGGCAGCTCATTGTGCGAAAACTGCAGAAGCAATGGGTGCAAAGAAACAGCAGATTAGCACTGCAATGAGCTCCGCTATGAGTGCAACAAGTGAAAATCACATCCTAACTCTTACTGCCGCGGCTTCAACATGTAATTCATACCTTTGCTCTTCTGTTTGAACTTAAAAATCACGAGTTATTACTATTTTAATATTATTTTAATACAAAATCAGATTTCTAGATTGAAGGATAACCAAAAAAAAAAAAGGTTCCGCCCCAGTGCTTGAGGCATTATAATATGGTATACAGATAAATTCTTAAAACAGCGAGGAGTTTAAAAACTCGTTGCTACTTTTTGAGAAGAAAATAAGATTTGGCCCCATGAGCAAATCATTAAGTTTTGGCCCCGTATGTATATGTTCAAGTTCCACCACTACTTCTGATTAAAATTGTGAATTAACTCATGAATGGATCATGTTATTTAGCATTACGAGGAGCTTCTACACTCAAAATGAGATCAGCATGCAAAAACAGGCTAAACACCAACGCTCCTGTTCTGCCTATTGAAGAAAATACTGAATTTGAGTTTGACTTTGATTATTGTCGATCAATTCTCAGAAGAGGGACNCTGCAATGAGCTCCGCTATGAGTGCAACAAGCGAAAACCACATCTTGACTCTTACTGCCGCGGCTTCAACATGTAATTCATACCTTTGCTCTTCTGTTTGAACGTAAAAATCACGGGTTTATTACTATAAATTTATTACTATTTTTATACAAAATCAGATTTCTAGATTGAAGGATAACCAAAAAAAAAAAGGTTCCGCCCCAGTGCTTGAGGCATTACAATATTGTATACAGATAAATTCTTAAGACAGCGAGGAGTTTTAAAACTCGTTGCTACCTTTTGAGAAGAAAATAAGATTTGACCCCATGAGGAAATCATCAAGTTTTGGCCCCGTATGTATATGTTCAAATTCCACCACTACTTCTGATTAAAATTGTGAATTAACTTATGAATGGATCATGTTATTTAGCATTACGAGGAGCTTCTACACTCAAAACGAGATCAGCATGCAAAAACAGGCTAAACACCAACGCTCCTGTTCTGCCTATTGAAGAAAATACTGAATTTGAGTTTGACTTTGATAATTGTCGATCAATTCTCAGAAGAGGGACAGAACTCAGGATTAAAACATCAGACGGCAAGCAGATTTCCATTTTTCGTAACCTTTTTTGTAGGTATAGTGAATCTTGATCATAGAATTCTGTACTAATTACTTCCATTGTGGTACAGGAAGATACATAATTAGATCGGTTTCTGTGGTCTTAAATCATGAAGCCAAGGTACCAAACCAAGACACCCTTTTTGCTTATTTAGCAACAGAGTTTCTGTTCTAATTTTATTCTAGAAATGCTACAAATCAGGTTACCAACAGCTAAATTTTCTCCCTGCAGGTCATTCTAAGAACAAGGAAGCTTAATCTTTTGAATGCGTTTGCTAGCAAAAAAGAAAGTACGTTTTTTTTCGTACCATATGATTTAATATGCCCAAGAAAACTAAATTTATAAAACAAAAGAAGTAATGCAAGTCATGTGTATAATTGTCTAACCATTCTACAAAGGGACTTGTGTTTCACTTTCATGGTCTATTGAGGTAACTCTGAATTTGTTTTGACATAGGTATTGTGTTAGACCAGCATGTGGAGCTCTACAAGAACCCTGTCAACAAATACGAGACTTGTTTCCTCGTCGCCTTAACGACCACAAGAGGAGTCATTAAACTGGACATGATTAATGATGATGAGTGTTACAAGATATGGACACGGACCATCAATCATATGCTATCACTTTCGACCTCATATACAAAATATTCACTTCCATATCATAAGAACTAAAACAACGTCCGTATTCTGTTGGTTATTAATCTATCGTGTATTTCGTATTTATTGTATAATTATGTACACATTGTTTGCTCAAAAACATAATAATTTGTTTGTGTAATGGTTTAATAAATCTTAAGTCTATGCTCTTTCCTTTTTAACTTTGGGCCAATGCCTGCTGTTTTGTACTAAAGGGTAACATAAATGTGTATTTTAAAATATGTTATGCAAATCAAATTAGTGTTCTAAAAATTCATGAAAACAAAAAATTATTGACTTATATAATCCTATTAACATAGAACAGCCTAACTCGTCCTACCACTCCTATGGAACTATCACATATGAATTAACATTCCAAATAAGACTGTTTTTGGTAAAACTAGTAGTAGCGTTAAATCTCTAATGCTTCTTTGATTAGCATTTGTGATACTAGCTTTTGAACAAAGTTTAGAACTCTGTAATCTCTTTGTCAAGCGAACTTTATATTTCAGTTCACAACGCTCAAAAAAACGTTGCGCATCAAACATGTAGATCTTGGACTCTTGGCGATCTCACATATTTGTATTGGTTGGGACAAAATGTTGATATGAAGATAGGCGTATATGACTTTGATATGATTTTTTTTAGGATTCAGCGAAGAAACTCAACAAAGAATGATATTCGAATCAATTGGACTAATGATTGTAGATAGTTTGTTACAAGAGATTACAGAGGATTTTGAGAATGAAAAGTGTTTATAAATCAATAGCTAAAATGAAACAAAGGAAAAGAATTGGTATTTAAAGACTTAATCGAGTGACTTGGTTGTTAACGCTTTTCCCGCTAAAAGTTGTTTTAGACTTCCAGGTCACGTGTTGATCTCATGACTCTCTTAAACACCAACCACGTGCCTTGCACTTGGTACATAAAACTCTTATCAATTAGTCGAACAACGATCTATCCTATTAACAGGAAACTCAAGATAAATAATGAATTTCGAGTTAAATGGACTAATGATTTTGGATAGTTTGTTACAAGAGATTACATAGGATTTTGAGAAGGAAAAATGTTAACAAATCAATAGCTAAAATGAAATTAAGGGAAAGAATTGGTATTTAAAGACTTCATCGAGTGACTTGGCTTTTAACGGTTTTCCCCTCTAAAAGTTGTTTGAGACTTCCAGATCACGTGTTAATCTCATGACTCTCTTAACCACCAACCACGTGCAAGGCACGTGGTACATAAAACTTTCAAACTTCTAAGATCAAATAGATGTGATATACTCCCTCCGTCCCATATTAAGGGGGTGTTTCTTTTTATTTGTTAGCTAAGAGAAGTATGGGTCCCATATAGGACCCACTTCTATTTAAGCCACTTAATGGGGAGAGTCTCATATATTTTGGCTTGTGGATCTAGACCAACTAACAAAAATTGTGGGTCTCATTTAAAAATCTAATACTATTAAATTGATAGGTCCCACTATCCCTCCCCATTAAGTAAAAAAGAAACACCCCCTAAGTGTCCATAATGGAATCTTTAGGTGTCTCAAATTAAGTGTCCACTTGTACCTTTTAATCAATAAGATGAGACTTTAGTGGGTAATATTAATATTTGATTGGTGGAGAGTTTAATTAGTGTAATCTCCTAAAACTTTGTGCATTATGAAAGTGGACACTTAATATGGGACGGAGGGAGTATAATTTTAACACTGAAATAATTAGTCTCACTACAAGACTGATTAAGATTAACACTGAGTTTTCGAGTTTAGTTTTTTGAGAAACAAAAGAAAAGAAAAGAAAAATGTGAAGAACTTATGTTCTCCATTTTATTTTTTTTATTTTATTTTTATTTTATTTTTTTGAAAGAGAAAATGTGTGTAAAATTTCCTCCAAAAAATGAAAGATCTTGCATGTCAAATGACAAAATTAACCTTATTTTTAAACTTTAAAACTTAAAAATATAGGTATAATTATAAATGGAGCCGTTATTTTTAACTAGAATATAAGCCGCGCGTTGCTGCGGGCTTCTGAGATGAAGGACCAAGTTCGTATCGTTTTTTTTAAAAAAAAATTGTTAAAGATAATGGTTGTTAGCTACTTAACGTCAAGTTATTGACCAAGGACTGACTTTGCAATAGATGTATAACATGAAGGACCAATCATGTAAATTATTAGAGGAGTAATTTTGCAACGGACCTCTGAGATGAAGGACCAATTACGTACGGATTTAAAAAAAATGTTAAAGATAACGGTCATTAGTTAGTAGCTAACGACCGTTAGTCAAGGACTGACATTGCAATGGATGTATAACATGAAGGACAAATCATGTAAATTATTAGAGGACTAATTTTGCAATGGACCTGTGAGATGAAGGACCAATTTTGTACGGATTTATAAAAAAAACGTTAAAGATAACGGCCGTTAGTTAGTAACTAACGACTGTTAGTACTGTAGCGCTACAGTAACTAACGCCCGTTAGTCACTGTAGTGCTACAGTGGTTTTGCAACACATTTTTGGGGTGTGCCCCCTTTTTGTTATATATATATAATTTCCACTTTTTATTTTTCAACTCAAAACACAAAACCTTATTAATCTCTTTTTTCTATTCTTTTGTTTTTCAACTTCAAGAACATGAAACTTTTTCACTCTTCTTTTTCTTTACTTTTCTCTTTCATTTCATTTTCTTTTCTTTAATAAAAAACTCAACAAACACAGTGTAAAAGTAAATAACTTAGGAGGTATCATAGACAGTATATTCTTTATCAAGAAGAATGCAGAAAATAAAGCACTGAAAAAATCTCATGAAACAATTTATTCACATGTACTAATTAAATACATTAATTTACATAAATATCTAACTATCAATTCAAAACATACAAAATAAATACAAAACCAAATTCAGTCATCAATAGTTCCAGTGACATCAATCACAAATAGGGAATTTCAATTTGAAATTCACCTAATAACAAAATATTGAAATCAAAGTAAAAATGTTTCTACCTTGAAACTCACTTCTTTTTTCTTTTCTTTTTTTTAGAAAAATAACATAGCAAAAGATCAAACTCTTCATTCCAAATCAAAAAGGTTTCGCAAAGTATATTCATATTTCTTTCCTTTTTTTTCAAACTTTCAGTATCCACCACCAGTTTCTACTGATTGATTCAATGAACATAACCATGATCTTCTGCTTTCAGAAAGTGAAAGTGACCTCCGAAAACTAGATCTCCCGTATCGACCACGGTCAACCGATGTTCGAGCCAATGACGGGCTTGTGTCTGAAGCTCCCATGCAAAGAGTCGAGCCCAGTTTCATTGATGGAAACTTTTGGCAACTCAAAGATCTCAGAGGAGATGGGAAATCAGGCTTGCATAAGGGAGTTGTATCAAGTGAAATGTTATCAGTATCATCGGTCAAAGTAGCACATGTGAAAAAGGATAGTGGTAAGCTTGTTCGTGACATCCCGAGAAGTGGTCTGGTGCCAGGAAGCTTCTTGAATGAGACTATAGCTTGCCGGCAGAGAGGGCAGGGGATCGAGCCTGGAGGTCCTTGGGAGGCATTAGCGGCACTGCTCGTGGAACAAAGATATAACGCACAACGAGTGCAGAATTCATGAAAACAACCTGGTGTAGATAACTCGGATCAAGACTCATTCCAAAAGATTGAAATAATGTGCTATTAAACTGGGGTTGGCAAAATGGGAGGGTATGGTAACGGGTCAAAATGGGTAACTTTTTGGTACGGGCTCAAAACAGGTTGAGTTGTCCTAAAAGAGTTGCTGCCCCAAAAAACTAAATTTTTCAAAAATAATTAGCGTGAAAAATATAGGTATAAATAAACTTTTAGCGCCTTTTTAAATGACATTATTGCTCGTTTGACCCGTTACAGATGAAACATATCTCAAATCATCCCATTCGTAAGAAATTGGTTTTATAGAGGAAACGCATGTGGGCTTATATGTTGGGCATCCGGACTAATTAGAGATCCTAACACTATTCTCATGAAACACTCGTTTTTGGCTAAATAATTAGAATTTAAGGTTTGCATTACCTTCAGCAGCTATGGCACACTTGTTTTCCAAACAAACAGCACAGGGGTCAGTGCAAGTGGAAAGTGAATCATCGCTCCATCCACACTCTCTGTACATCCAAAAAACAAAACGAAAACATAAAACTCAAATTCAACGACATGTATAGGGTCAAAAAGACAAAGTGAAAAGTACACATTAAAATAATAAAATCAAGAAGCTTTTGAAGTAGATTTACCTGGCAATCTTGACAACACTCATAAGAGGAAGACACAAGTAAGGTGAAGGTGTAGGTGCCTCTCCTTGTGGTTCTACCAAGACCTCCTCGAGCCAGTCTCTATGCCATGAACGAGCAACGGCTAAAGGGGTCCATCTTTAAAAGGCGAAATTGTTACTATTTAGACAAAAATGATAAATAAATAAAAAATTGTCTAAAAACAATGGCCCTAGTAGAAGACAATCATACCCTTTCGCATTTTCAGCATCTAGACTTGCTCCCCTAGCTATCAGAATCTGAAGCATACCAAAAAAAAAAACACATACATCAGTCAACAATTTTAAGGCTAGAGAAACACATTTTCAAAGACCAAAAAGCATACTTGACAACATTGTGCATTTCCACCGCAGGCAGCATAATGAAGGGGTGTGCTTCCTGCACCTGAAACGGTAGTTTATTTTAATAATTATTACAATAATTGTAACAAAAAAATATTTACAATATCATGAATTTTTACATCAAAAGATTAAGAAGTTACCAATCAAGTCAATAGTAGTGCCATCTTCCATAGTGACTTCATTTACAGAAGCCCCTAAGTCAATGAGTAACTGTAAACTATCAACGTGTCCATTAAGAGCAGCCATATGAAGAGCCGTTACGCCTCCATCAGCAGGTCTATTGATCGTCTCATAAAGGGAGCTGTTTATAAAAAAATCAAAGAGTGTCAAAATCCCATAAACCACAAGATACTAAAAAGTCTCATAAACATTCTTGAACCATACCCTTCATCTAGTTCCGAGACAAATTCTTCCATTCTGGATCTTCTGCTAACGAGATTATAGAAATCAGAAATACTAGGGACGTAGTCAGCAAGGAGGATCCGAATGCACCGTGAATGTCCATTAAGAGCAGCCAAGTGCAACGCAGTACCTCCATTTAGATAATCAGCTTTGTGGATCTATAATCAGTATGACTTCATTAGCCTAATTTAACTTCTTTTTTTCAAATTTAAACATCATGATCTATTGCTATAAATAACGAAACTCATACATTTGCTTTGTAAAGAACCAGAGTCAGAACCACCTCCCAATGACCATATTGACAAGCTTGCATCAAAGCAGTCTATTCACAAGAAACATATGATATAAATTTACAATTCTTTATATATGTTAATACTGTAAGTATGATCAATCAACTAATGCTAACCTGCCCGCGATAGTTCCTGAGATTAATATCAACCCCAGATTCAATCAAAAGCGAAACGATCTGACAACAAAACAACAACAATAAGCATTAATATCGATCACAATTATCCGTAACTTCAACTTGTTGAGTCAAAATTCAAGGAGGTATATGGGATTGCCAAACCAAAACCCCTTGAGGTATTTTATCTGATTAGGCAACTCAGTTTGGAATAAGCCTAAATTGCCTCATTATTCATAACTGCTTATTCCACCAATTCAGTCTCAAATGACTGCATTCCCGGACACGGTCAAAACTGCTTATTTCGATCCGATTATTCAAAACTGCTATTTCAACATACAAGCACTCCCAAAATACCCTCAAAACTATTAACATGTTGCATCAAAAACACAATAAGCAACTATAAACATATATGATATACCTCATGATGCCCTTGAGCTGCAGAGTAATGCAGCGGCGAATTCCGAACACCGAAAGTCGAATATCGAGCAAGTCTCGGGTTATATTCAAGCAAAGCTTTAGCTTCTTGAACATCACCATCTCTTGCAGCTGACACAAGTCTTTCACCAGATGCTGAGCATCCAAATGAATTCCCCATAAGACTAAAAAACCTCATCTTCAAACCCACAAATTTGTATAAAAAAAATTCAATCTTTTTTTCTACATTACTTCAAAAAACACCTAAAACCACCTAATCTAACTTCTTGAAGGCAAAAAGCATCAAATTTTGACATGATTACAAATGGGTTTATATTCTTTTTAGCTCAGATTCACACAATTAATAAATATGACCAAAAAAATGGCAAAAAAACACAATTTTACCAAAAATTTATATATTTTTGACACTAATGAAAAAACTAACACATACCCATTTCATAAAATCGCTTCAATTGAAAAGGGTCAAACTCAATTTTGCAAAAGATTCAACACAGAAAAAACCCCTCTTTTGATATGCCCTAAAATGAAAAGAGAATAATATATCAAAGATCACGCAATTAAATTAAAAATCTTTTAAATAAAAGGATGGGGTGTTGTAATTGTGATCAAAGAAGTGTTGAATTTGGGATCAAGAAAATTAAAAACAAGAAAGAGAGTGGTGACCCACAAAATGTTGTTTGTTGAAAGAAGATGGTTGTGAGGGGGTATTCATAATTAATGGTGTCATTAAATCTAGCTTAATTTACTGTTATTAGTAATGTCATTGGATGCTTAACGCCATGGTAAAATGAATTAAATTGTCGGTTTCTAATTAAGTACTGTAGTTAATTAAGAGAGTGGATATGAGTATGGATCTAGTGAGAAGAATTAATGAAATGAGAAGAGTGAGAAAATATTATAGCCACATATTTTAAATAAGGAAAGAGAAATAATATGAGATGCATCTATTTTTCATGGGTGCATCTAATATTTGTGGTTGTAGTTTCTTCTCATCCTTCTCATCTTAATTATATTTCTCATTTGATCCTAAGTCGAGTGGATATTCCAAGCTTTCTAGGAAATGAAGGATTACAAAATCTATTTTAAGTTTTTAACTTATGTGTGAATGTTTGATAAAAGCAGCGGTAGTAAGGCTGCCCTAACGACATCCAATCTCCTCATTTTTGTCACCTCAGCTTTCTCTCTTTAGTGATCTGCAGGTGATTAGATGACTCAGTAAGGACGACCAAGTTTATTTTTTTTTAACATTTTAATAATTAAACATTAATTTCATTAATAATTAAAATAGTACATCGACTGAACACATTACATAAACATCACATAAACATAACTTAAACTTCAATTGTAGTCCGGGTGATCCCAGGTTTCAGAATTGTTGAAGTCGTAACCGTCGTCATACGCAGAGTAATTCGCAAATTGCTCTGCTTCTAACTGAGTTTCCAACCTGCTCAGCTCCCGCTCCTTGTCAGAGTTCCAGCCACCATCATCAGCTACCACATTTTCCTCAAAACTCAGCTGAAAGTGATCCAGATGAGGTGCATGAGATGAAGTTGGTGCACCTTGTTGTTGTTCTTGTTGTTATTGTTGTTGTTGTAGTAGTTGTTGTTGTTGCTGTTGCTGTTGCTCAACGGCAGCAGCTTGCACATTTTCCTCAAAACTCCAACGTATCTTGTTGGAGATTTGGGCCTGTATCTGATTCACACAAGACCACAAAGTCTCAGTAACGACAGCGTCTTTACGATATTCATCGTACAGAAACTGATCGATCACAGCTTTGCGTTCTTCCGATATGTCGTTGCACTCAACGTATCGTTCTCTCAAACGTCTTTTGAGTTCAAACTTTTTAATCACTTCGACAATAGCCTTTTGGCGTTCATTGTCGTCTTTTTCAGCTTGTTTTTGGATATATGTTTGAAGTTGTTTGACCGTATAAGGGAGTTTGCAAGCCATTTTGAATAAAGAAAATTGGGAGATTTTGTTGATTGAAGTGTGTAATATGTTGTGTTAATATGTGGTATTTATAGTGTGTTAAAAGAATTTTTTTTCCCTTTTGAATGCAACGGCTAGATTTTTTTTTTTTTTTTTNTAATTTAAATACGCAAACAAATAACTCGATCGCCCAAGCGACCAAGTTGGGGAAACAAGCTCTGCCGATCGATTGTGTACAACAACACGATCGAGTAGTAATCGATCGACAAACTCGATCGCTAGCTCCTCCTGTGGGCAGCCTAAGACTAAACGTAATAAGACCATTTTTCGTTCCGCTGGTCAATTTCATTTTGTTCGGTCCCCCTCCACGTCAACCAAACCGAATGCTTCCCCCTCTCCCAATATCAAATGTTTTGGTCTAAGTGCGGTCCTTTTACTACTAGTGTTTGGTCTTGGTTTGGTCTAGAAGAGATAAAGTTGATGTAGCGCTGATGTGGTTTGTTCTTGGTGTGGTCTTATTGCATTCAGCCTTAGAACAGTAGAAGATTTAGTAGTTGTTAGTTTCAAAATAAATGTTTGTTAAAATGGTTGTGTAACAGTAATTATCTAGTGTAAAGGCTTTTTGGCAAACAAACATTGTATAAAAAACAACATAAGTTTAAAAAAAACATTTGACTCTTTTTTGTTGGTTTTTTGACGGTATCGAAATATTGTTACTTTTAATTCTCATCCCGTGAGAAAAAGTGATCTTTTTTATTTCATTCGTATTTTTTCTTTCTCTTGACTCAAATAATGCAGAGACCGTAAAGTTAATTGTTGAAACTATTAGCTAAATAAGCTTTTGTAAATTCTCTTCTAACTCTATGCTATAGAGTTTTTGTCTTTTCAATGCAATTAAAAAAATAATAATAAAAAAAATAAATAATAAAAAATCGTTGTCAAGGTAGGCTTTATCATAAAACCAATAAATCACAAAGATTAAGGCCCCATATTTTTTAAAGCACTAAGGTGGTGTTTGATAATGACTTAAAAGGTCTTAATTCATAAATAGGTAAATTTATTAAGTCACTAATTGAGTGTTTGTTTGATGCTTAATTTAAATGGATGACTTTCTAGGATAAGCCATTGGAGTGAGGGCCTCTATATTAAGTCATCACTTTTATATTACTTTTATATATTTGCCCTTTCACTTCTTAACCTCTAATCAACACTTATTTCAAATAAAAATGGCATAACAATACTTTTTTTAATTCAGACACTTTATTCAGCACATAAAACAAACAACCATTTATTCATCTACAAACATATAACATATATCCAGACAGATACTTTAATTTAACAGAACTTAATATAAAAACTAAACAAACAGACCCTGACGAATCTTGAAAGTTCCAAACAACAAGAACGGGCTAGTTGAAATCACAAGATGTAGTTTTAGTCTAAAACTACATCTTTAAGGTCTAGACAGGTCTAAAACTTTTAGACCTGTCTAGACCTTAAAGCATGTTAAGAAAATCAATGCCTCATGATGTGATACAGGTTAGCGAAACAGATGGTCGAAAACAAGAAGCAGCTTTAGAAAAATACGTAGTAAAGGCTAACCGATGTCGGTTTAACTCTCTTGAGACCATGAGCTGGCCATGCTCGCTGCCATAGTAGTTTGCAACTTTTGGTATAGCCGTATAGGTTTATTGTTGCTCAATCTTGACTAGTAGCTAGCTATCAATAAAAACTAGTGTGGTTGTTATAAGATTCAGCTGCACTTAGTGACTTTCAAACATGAAACATGAGACGAAACAAAGTAATTGACATGTCACATATATAAGAAGTCTTCCACACAAAAGTTTGGTTCTTACCTTTGAAAGAGTGATCGTGAATTCATGATGAATAAAATGTTACAACTAACAACTTAGGTATACCACGGAGAAATATGTCAGTTTTCTATCTAGAATATACTTTAAATTGTGTATGTTACCTTAAGTTTAAAAATCATATTTGGAGAAGTGGTGATATATTTGATGCAAGAAATCGGACCCATAAAACTTTCATAAAACAATGTAATCAAAAGTTTTGACGAGGATAAGGATTTGGGTAGAAAAATCGCGGAAGGTTACACGAAGCAACGAGCAGGGACGGAGCTAGGGGGATTCTCGTGGGTGTCCGGGCATCTTATGGATTTTTTCAATGTAAAAAAAAATTCATCGAAGTTGTCTTAAATGCACCCGGTCCATCGAAATATGTTTCTAGTATTAGTTTCCAATTTTTTATGCACCTGATCATATTTAGTCCTGATTCCGTCCCTAACAACGAGTGCATAACAAATGGAACAAGACCACGAAAAGGATTCCGTCCAAGGGTTTGCCGTAACGGAAGAGTTTCAGTAAAGTTGGTGTTCATTGCGCCGCTCCTTAAAATCTTTAGGCGCCGCAATGGAGCCACTTCGCCCGTTTTCAATTGTTTTATATTTTGTTATTTAGGAAAGTTTAAGAGTTATTAATAATNTGCATTTTATGATCAAATGAACCTTTATTTAATCAGTAGACTTTTTATAAAATGTTACAAACATTTTATATCATTTACAAAATATTTTTGGCAAATAAAAAATGCTTAATTCATAATAAATACTTGAATTCAAATTTTAAGCCCAAAAATGATAAAAATGTTTCAGGAAAAACCTCCCCAGGAAAAAGACAAAATGGGAAAACGTTCAGGAGGGGCGGTCCCCTTAAAATTTAAGGGGACCGACCACCTTTAAAGGGACCGGCCACGCTCCCCGAATCTTCTCAGTTTGTCTATAAATACTGGCCTTTTTCCCAACATTTTTCTCACCTTTTGCACTCCAAACTTTCTGTTTAAATCCTTCCCACATATCTTTCTAAATTCTTTGATCATATAATCATAAGCTTTTGTTTCCAAGTGATCCAAACTTAAATCATTCAAGTGCAAAAGAAGAATACTTTTATTCATCAAGACAAGAAGTATTGCAACTTAGTGTGATCCTACTACCTAAGTTGTTTGTGTATTATACTTTGTAAATAAATCATTCATTTGTGTAAAGGTGTGTATATTAGTTAAATAGGTGTGAAAATAAGTGATTAGATTAGATTGTTGTGTAAGTAGTGTTGTGAAGGTGTGAAGAAGTCGTGGTGTGAAAAAGTAGTGTGAAGGTGTGAAGAAGTCGTAGTGTGAAGAAGTAGTGTTAAGTCGTGAAGAAGTCGTGAAGAAGGTGTGTAGTGATTAGAGTCGCGAGATTGGTTCTAGCTAGGATTAGAACTCGACATTTTGCTTAGTGTCGATAATTGGTGTAAGCAAAGGTGTGTAAGGTGTTGTCCGCCATAAGGGTGCTTGTTAACATAGTGAAGAGAACTCTCGAGTTAGGTGCTCGAGGAGTGGAGTAGGACGAAGAGGTACTTCATTACCGAACCACTATAAATCCTTCTTGCCGCGGTATGATCCTTCCATTTCTTATTTATTATTTTACTTACATTGTTATTACTTTCGTACTTAGTTATAATTGTTCAAATTGTGCAAGAGTTGAGTTCACATAAAGTCGAATCAAAGTATTTATTTACAAAACAAAGGTTTGATAACAAATTGAAAAAGACGTAAAACTATTTAAACCCCTCCCCCCTTCTAGTTTTCTACAAAGATGACTAGTAACGACAAAAAAATAATGTTCCAAGTTTTTGATAAATAAAATAATGTGTGTTCATTGGTTATAGATGATTCTAGCACTAGAAGTTTAATTTCAAGAAATATGGTGAATTTATTTAACATAACAATATAGGTTTGTTTAATTAGAGGGAATGATGCTGCTTGTTGGTTCCAATATCTATTTGAAAGTTCATTTATCGTGAAGCGACCGACAAGATTGATTGTTATATTTTGTTGGTAGTTGGTGGTGACAAGAGGTTAAAGGTATACATGACTAACGACGTAATCTTTACCTTTTTCTTGGGAAGGTAAAAGAATTGCAATGATTCTATCCGAGGAAATGACACAAGTACCAAAAAAAGAAGTTAAGATTGAAGAAAATATTTTGAAGGCCAAGGTTGTTGAAGAGTTTGCTGGAAAATCAACGAAGTTGAAGAGTATGATCAAACTTATAACAAAATCTCAACTATTTCCTTAGAAGTGTCACACGAAACTTGTATCTTAAAGATTCCTTGGAGATGATAGCGCGAATTTCGAATGCGCCAAGGATTGAAAGGTTTTTTATATCGATGGTCCTTTATACTTGAATTGTGGGTCTAATAAGCCAATGAGGTTTCACTCGTGAATTAAGAACTTATTTTTTATGACTGGATACTTGATGATTGACGATAAGGAGTCAATAACTTGACGTTAGGATCAAGGCTACGTGTAACATCCCGCCTACTCAGGCCACAATATTGTCCGCTTTGCCCGGAGGCTCACGGCTTTGCTTTGTGGCCTTCATGTGAGACTTCCCGGCAGGTCATCCATACCAGTGCTACTCTCACACAAGCACACTTAACTGCCAGTTCCTAAGAACCCCACTCGCAGTAGACCACAAACGCGTTGTGTCTAGTAAGGCCAAGATATTACTTATATACCCAGCATCACTCCAAGCCTCAGCCGATGTGGGATTTGCCTAGGGTGTTACAATCACCCCCCCCCCTTAGGGACTCATCGTCCTCGATGAGGTTTGCCCCAACCATCCCGAACGGCTCTGGAGTGGCTCTGATACCACTTGTAACACCCCAATTCCGGAAAAATAGCCATTTCAAAATTTTTTATTATATCGTCAACGTTATAAAAATTAAGCAACGAAAGTCTAAAACCATAGTTTGCATATTTTGCTAAGCTAACAAAACATGACCAATCCAACCCAAACGGGTGTTACATAACAATCTATAAAACCAAGTTCAATATTGTAAACATTAAAAATAGTAGGCTAAGTTCCGGGTGCCAAGTGGATCGATCAAAACTACCCAACCTCACTCCCTAAGAATCCCGCAAGAAGGTTCCTATTTATCCTGCACGAATACAAAGACGGTTTTGCAAGAAACAAGCGTTAGCTAATTAAAGCTAAGTGAGATACAAAGAGTTATTAAATAAAGAAACCCCAACGGTAACATTTAAATAAGTTAACCATAATAATTCACGTCAACAATTATAAACAAGTATAACGGCAAATGCCACCACAACAATTCAATGCAACAATGATAATAATGCAAAGGCCACTATCCAGTTCACCCAAAGTACTCGATCCCTCGATTCCATCTATACACCCAAACTTCACGATCATAAATCCTCTCGGTAAATTAGCAACCATGGGAGCTACCCGGCTACATAAGATTCCGTTAAGATTTAATCCCGCTACCTCTCGATACATCTATAAAAGTAGAAAGCAAGTGAAACAAGCTAACTACAAGAGTGATGCTACATGTATATGACTCATCTTTAGCCACACATCACCCCAATCCCACCAAGCCCCTAGAAAGCAAGGCGGCGCCCGATAATAACATGAAAGATTACGCCGTTTCATGACACTTATGACCGATAATGGTTCATGTAGGCAAGACTAGGCAAACCTATGGGTCATGAACATGTATGCATCTATAAATAACATCTATACAATCAATCATGAATATTATGCAAGTCAACTACAACGAAATCAATATCAATTTGAACTCATCAATCAACAATACATAATTTAAAGAAAATATGGTTAACAAGAAACCCAAGCCTTTCCCCGCTAAAAGCCCGTTTTGTATTTGTACTCGGTTTTAGAAAAGCATTGTACTCACCTTAATTCAACGATAAACTCTCCGTCCCTTAATAAGCTTCCTACAATATAATCACAGATTCACTAAGAAAGCTTGTACAAACTAAAGCGTCCTAAAGGTATCCTAGCTGACTGGTTGAGCCGCAAGTCTATATGTTCATTATTTGCTACTGCAACCCATCAAAGTATAATATGGTAAAATTTATGTTTTGATGTTTAGTACCAGTACAAACATTATGTCAAGATATTATATAATTAATTAAAAGAGAGTCACATATTGTAGTTTAGAAACATGAAAACCATCTCACTTGCATATAAAATCTGATTGCCTTTTCACCTTTTAATAATTGAATATATCTTATAAGATAAGATATTATATGCATGTAATATACTAACTTTAACTACGTACTGTATGTTTAGTTAGGATAAATAAACCTTTAAATTCTTTTATTTTATATGAATGACATAAAACTAATTGGTTACTGCTGCAAACTGATTTAGAATATTATCTGATTTGAGTACTGCATTTGTCACATAATAACTGATACATAAACTTAAGAAAACACAGTTTAGGCACCAGTAGCCACGCCCCTTTGCTGCACACCTTTCTTAATGTTTTTCCAATATAACTACCACAAGTATTTTCACCATGTTTTCTTTTTATCGTTCTAACCGTGTACACATCAACGACCCTTAATGCACTGATATTTCTCTAGTGATCTTACTCAATTCTACGAATCATGAACTACACGTTTTATAACAGAAAAAGCACACTTAAAGTTATCATATTAATAACACTCATGGACATCCTAGGCAAACACATGTAACTCGTTTAAAAAACAAATTTCTTCTTACTCGACTCAACCAATCAGCCATACGATAAACCTAACGCTTAGTCAAAAATCTGATCCAAAGCCTATAGGTAGAATTCTTACCTTAACTGTGATTAACAAAAGCCCGGACTCGAAACCAAAAGTGAAACCTTTATCAACAAGCGCTTTTCTGCAGCCTTTTTCTCCACCTCCTGATCGATCTTTCTTTAGGGTTTAACTAGGCCTCAACTTGCAATATAATTATGTATAAAATAATTACGTAAGTTGGCCCATTCATATACTAATTCAACCGACTTATCAGCCTCATTCTATTGATACTATTAACACCCTATACTCCTAGTTCCTATCACATGCAGTCCCTATACTTACTAACTAGTGTTACCTTCTAAATCTTAAGTAATAACAATAATAATAGAATTTTACCTTATTAAGTTACGGGTCTTACAATTCTCCCTCCCTTAAGAAGATTCGGTCCCCGAATCTTTTTCGGATATAAACAAATGAGGGTACCGCTCCCTCATCTCTTCCTCCGCTTCCCATGTCATGTCTGCGCCACGATTGTGCTTCCATTGAACCTTGACAAGCTTGATCCTCTTTTTCCTCAACTTTTTCACTTTTCTATCTATAATAGCAACAGGCTCCTCTATTAGCCTTTTCTTCTCATCAACTCGAAGTTCCCCTAATGGCAATATATCATTTTCTGGCGATTTTTTTTTTCGACTCCCACAAACCCTAAATCGTTTTTTTTCCAATTAATCGTTCTTGATTAAATCGTTGTTGATTTTTTCGACTCCCACAAACCCTAAATCGTTCTTGATTAATCTTTCTCCTGAGTTTAGGGTCTTATTCTCGAACGTATCTCTTCACTTTTAGGGTGTATTCAAATCACTGGTTAGGGTTTTTCTTGTCGAATTCAACTTGCTATTATTTCCTATCGAATTACTATTGATTCGACATATCTATGGGTTAGGATATTGTGCTTTCAAGATTTTTAAACCCTAGTTTTTCCAACTAGGGTTTATACGAGTTTGGTAGTTTTAGGGTGTGCGATTACTTTTTGATTAGGGTTCGTTCTTGGGATGTCGGATTTGGGAGAGGCGAACAAAACGGGTACACAACCTGTACCTGGTGATAATACATCTAAGACAGCTGTTGGGGTTGGTACTAGTGATGTTGGTGGTAATGTGGATGTTAATGAGGCTGCTGGTTTATTAAAACTTAATGGCGCTACTACTGGTACTAATACGGTTGATACTGCTAGTAGTGCTGGAGTGAATACGGTTAGTTACGTGGGTGCTACTTCTAATGAACCCAAGAAGAACGAGTCTAATTTTAGGAGATTGGAATGTAGCAAAAAGAAGGATGATGTTGACCTTTCAGTTCCTATGAAAATAGTGGAAGAGGTGAACACGAGGTTTGAGAACACTCTCTACGGTTACTTCCTTGGTCAACGTCTTGCGTTTCCTGTTGTTGATTATTATGTACGCAATGCGTGGGCTAAGTTTGGTGTGCAAAAGGTAATGATGAANTAATATCAACCAACAGGCAAACGTCAGACGTTGACACCAAGGAAGTAACTCGTAACGAGTGTCTCTCAAACACTCGTGTTCTGACCACTCTTCACACTTCATTTCATAGGAATGAAGGTCACATCATCCTTCCCTTGTCTTGCTACATTCCAATCTCCTAAAATTACGACTCGCTCGTTCTCTTGCCGGTTAATTAGAATAGCAACCCCCACCCCGGTAACTAACCCGTATTGCACCTCCAGCCACTAACTAGCAGTATTCAACCGTCCATTAGCACCAGACATAGTACGCGCCATCACTCCAACGCTTTTATAAACCAGCAGCCTCATTAAGCCTCCACCATTACACCCAACAATCACTAAGTACACCGCCAACCCCATATGCCTGTCTTAGACTGTATCTATCACCAGGCTACAGGTCTCGTGTCACCCGTTTTGTTTTCGTCCTCTCCCAACATCCGACATCCCAAGAACGAACCTCAATCACAAAAAGTATCGCAGCCACCCCTCAAAAAACTACCAAATCGTATCACAACCCTAGTTTGGAAAAACTAGGGCTTTTCAAAAAGTCTTGAAAGCCACAATATCCGTAGTAGTTTTGCTAGATGTATGATAGAAGTGAAGTCGGATGAGGTGCTTCGGGACAGCCTCACTGTGGAGATACCATTACTTGACGGTTCTGGTTCGACTATTGAGAAGATTCGGGTTGAGTACGAATGGAAGCCACCTCGGTGTGATAATTGTAAGATCTTTGGTCATACTCTGAGTGACTGTCCTAAAGTCGCTGCACCTACAGTTCAATCTACTAAGTCTGTTAATGATGGTTTCGTAACTGTCAATAACAGAAAGAAAGGTAAGCAAGGTACTCATGAGAAGGTTATTGATGGTGTTCGTTTTTCGAAACCTAGGGTCACATTGAATTATCGTTGGCAGCCAGTTTCGAAAAAGAAAGTGGGTTCTGATGGAGCGTCGTCATCGAAAGGTAATGGTAATAACAACAATGCTAGTGGTTCTAATAAGTTTATTCATGATGACTTAAGTGATATCGTCACTAAGAATCCATTTGGTGCTGATGTGTCGTGTATAGTATATATAATAACCAAGCAATTTCTCAACAAATAAGAAATCACTCGGGTCGTGTCTCAGTGAAGGTTAAATGGAAAATTGTTTATCGTGATTGATAAACCGTGTTTGTGAAAGGTGTAAAGTGAAAATAGTATAGAAGAAATTCAAATAGCACAAAGATATATCAAATAAAGCACATAGTACAAGCTATGAATGCACAAAGATCAAAAATCAGATAATGGAAATGCAAACGTGAAAAATTAAAACGTAACGTACGAAATAAAACGCGACTTTTGTTTAAAAATGATCCTAAAAATGTGAAACAAATTTCTAAAAACTTTAAACAACTAAAAAGAATTTTTAGAAAAAGAAAAATATTTTTTTGACTTTTTATTTATTTTCTATGAATTAAAAACTAATTTTAACTATTTAAAAATGATTAAAAATCTAATAAATGGAAAAAATGGTCTAAAAAATACAAATCTACTTTTGAAAAATCCTATAAATCTGAAAACTATTTTTAGAAGAAAAATGAAAATTATTTTTGTATTTTTGGATTTATTATGAATTTAAAATGATTAAAATCTAAGAAAATATAAAAGAAATAGTAAATCAAATGAGAAAAATATGAAATTTTTAAGAAAACTCTAAAATAATATTTGAAATCTGAGAAAAATAAGAAAAGTGAAAAATAAGTTGGAAAAGTGCTTTTTGGGCTTATTTCAGCTTATTGCAAGTGCTTATTAATAAGCTCTTGCCAAAGCTTTGTCTAAAATTTGTTCAGAAGATGAAATTCACTCAGAAAAGATCCAACATACTGAAATCAGATGAAAATCCACAACAGAATGCAATAATGAAACAAAAACTAATTGAATAAGCACAATCAAATAAGCATAAGTAGAACAGGATAAGCCAGAGGTAAAAGAACAATGAAATGCACTCAAACACAATCAAAAATGCTCAAAATTCACAATAAAACTCAGATTGGGAACATATATTGAAAACTCAGGCCTTATGTAAAACTCAGCTAACTATGTGTGAGACACCTAATATGCAGGGCAAATAAGCAGTTCATATAAGCTCTAAAGTAAAAGATTAAGGGGGCAAAATGTCTACAACCTAGCTAACTATCAAAAATTACCAAAAGCCCTATGTAATACTCTCAATCACTACTTAAATTGGACCCTAGTTCAGCAACCTGTGAGACACACTTTGATGAATGTTAACAGGACCAGATGAATGTTAACAAAAAGCTAAATGAAAAGCTAATCAGTGAACAACTTAAAGCTAAACTAAACTATAAGCAACTGAAAACAACTTTATTTAACAAAAACAAGTAAGTGAAAAACTGAATTTGGACTAGTGAATGAGGTTTTTGAAAATTAACTCCCCTGGTGCAAAGCAAAAGTCAGTTGCAAGGGTCTCTTTAGCTTGACTTTTGAGAGTTATTTCTAATTGACTTATCCTGAATTCTATTAATCAAAGCTCCTTCTACTTGTGTTATTAAGATACTAATAGGCTAGATTAAGCTACTATGAACTAATATGCAACTACTACTCCAATTACACTAACTGATTTCTATATATCCTAACTGATAATGAGATTTAAATCCTAACTTTGACTTATTATGTATTATACTAACATTTTAATGAGCTATTAGTCTATTATTATCCTATAGTGCACTAAATATGGAACTATATCTATGTAATCACCTCAGATCAGTACAAACACAAACTGAACCAAACACCCCTGTATATCTGAATTGACTCTACAGGCCTAAGATTAAGGTCTCAACTATCAACAAACTTGATCTATTACATTCACTTTCAACAATCTCAGAACAATTCTACTAAATCTAACAACTTAAACACCAGACTCTTAGTGTTCACAGCCTATCCACAATTGATCTCATGTCCTCCTCAGTTTTGTTGAACAATATCTCAAATAGTCATGTAAGCTCAAAACAATATCTAAACACTAAAATATAAACAGTTAAAGCTAAATGAACAGCAATCTAACTACAATTATCACTCTACACTAATTTTCAACAATTATCAAAGTTCAAGCTACTGAATGACAAAATTAATAAACTGAATAGTAAGATGAAGCCTTACAAGCTGGATCTCAGCTCTCTGAGATCTTCCAGAGCTTGCCTACCACTTTGGATAGGCTTATGAACACCACTAGATCCAAAATTACTCTTCTGCATACCAAAGTAAACTCACAACCACTGAATCTTCTGAACTCATTGAGCAGTTCTGAATGATTGACTTTCTAATGACTCACCACAAGCTACAGAGCTTATGTGAGTGATCTATACTACTAAAAACTTGATTGCAAGCTGGTTAAGTACATTTTGAAAACTCTTTTTATATTTTTCACTGTTTAAACTAATATTTTTTATATTTTCTGAAAATGTTTAACCTGAATATCAAAAGTAGTGAAAATGCAGAAGCTCTCATAAGCTTCTAACGAGCTTATGAGACTGAAAAATCTTATGAAATTAACTCAACACAAGTAAATGAGAATGGATCAAAGGCTTTATAGAACTGAACACGAATTTTATTACACTAGAGAACTTTCAAATGATTACACAAGCTAAAAAACTTATTACAATAAGCTGAAACTATAATACAAGCTAAAACTAACTGAATGACTAACTAACTAACTCCAAATTCGAGAGTGAAAGGCTTCTTATATAGCAGTGAGGAGAGGAGCGTTCTAAGAAGCATCTGGAATGAGAATCTTCTCGAATATTCGTTTTAGATCCCTTGACACGTCCTTCAACCAATCAGGAGCTTCCAATTTCACCTGGTGACGCGTCTTGACCAATGGAAAGCTGCCACGTATCATTCCTCTTGTCAGAGGGTGTAAGGGATGTTGAATTGACATTTTAACCCTTTAATACGAGATTGATTAAGGTTCAATTGAAAGGGTAGGAAATTTAGGGTTCATATTTCTGGAAGAAGGGTGGATTTGGGGAAAAAGAAATGGCGCGATGGGTTTTTTTTATATTTATTTGTTTTTATAAAATAAAACGTGGGTGAGTTTAAGGGAATGGGCCGGGTAAGTTCATTTGGGCTATTTGGTTAATGGGCTGGTGGATTTGTGTAGTTGGGTTTTTGGATTATAACTAATAATGGATTAATGGTTTGGCAGCTTTGTTAAAACAAATGACAAGGACCCAAATTGCATTTTCTAATTCTTCAGGGATCTAATCTGTAAATTTATTCCAAGGATTAATCTTGACATTTGTTGATTTAATGAGGACCAATGTTGTCATTTTGAGCTCAATCACGATCAAGACTTGAGAAAATGCTTCCCGGTTCCGATTCTTGACACTCGTTTCAATCCCGTGCTCGTTTTGTCATTTTTGTCTTGGTTTTTGTCCAATTCACGTATATCCATACCTGCACAATCAGAAACACAAAAATACGTATATCTTCGGCATTTGTTAGCATTTTTGGTCTTTTTGGTCTTAAAATGACAAATAATCGATATGTGATTTAACACATATCAAAAACCCCCAAACTAAGATATTGTCGTGTCCTCACGCAATGGGATTCAATCACGCTTTAGAGATAAATAATTTCATAGCTCTTTTTACTTAACTTTGAAAAGTAGCAAAATGTTCGAAAGAGATACGAAATCATTTATTCCCTTAAACGCCTCGTTTTACCATTTTCTTTATTCCTCCACTAATTACACTTATAACTTACGGTCTTTATGCAACTTTACTCACGTGACGGTGTATCGACTTTCATTATCTTGCGATAATTATTAGGGTCTTAGAGTAGAAACACAATTCATAGAATAGTGACCATACGGATTAAATTCGTCATCCTTGATTATTCACAAATTCCCAAACTAAGCTTATGAACGAGATCACCATTTATTTACAAGTTAGATGTCAATACTACTCATCGTAGTTACTTGTGTAAAAACCCCTTGTTCCCAAATCTTAATGTATCTAGAATTTTTTAATTTAAGTTGAGAAATGAATTACTTCATATATTCTCGTTCCAAAATGAGTTAGTCCGATAAAGATACCAAGAATCCCAACGCTAAGTAGTTAGTCATCTTCTCTTAAGAAGGTTTGCACGAAAAATGAGGTCCACATCAAGGATACTGGATACATACATAGACTTTGGAATACATCGAAATAGACATAAGTTGGCGAGTACATTTCACGTGCACCTCATGCATCCGATCCAGGATCGTCACATGCACCTCACGTGCGACCAACTTAAGTCTTAACTCTTAAGCTCTTAAGCCATAAATCTCAACATAAATCCTTATTCTTTCTTTTGATTTTTCACTTTTTTCATTCTTTTTTTCATTTTTTTTCATACTTTTTTTCATTTTTTTTCATACTTTTTTTCATTTTTTTTCATACTTTTTTTCATTTTTTTTCATACTTTTTTTCATTTTTTGCTTTTTTTTTTAACTTTTCTTGCCTTAGTAACTTTTCAACTCCGAACCTTCACGGTTTCAATCCAAGACCTACCGCCAACTGCTAGGGTTAGAATGTAGGATCCAAGGTCCGATCTCAATCCGAAGTCTCAAAGCACTTTAGCTCTTATGAATACCGGGCTTTAGGGTAGCTCCGAAACCACATGCGTACTACGCAATAAAACGTAAAACAATACCATACAACTCAATACAATGGGGTGTATCCTTGATGTGTACCCAATTTTTCAAACAAAAATTCTCTTAAGAAGATAAAGAACTAAATTTCGTCAAAACCGAAATATCTTTAATTATTATACACAAGATATGGGGTGAAACAAGCTAATGGGAACGAAAAAGCCACAAGTACCTTTGATGAGCTTTAAAGAGAACCACTACTCCACGTATGGCATCTAACTTCTAAATAAACACTATCATTTCTCGCTCTTCGCCTTTTTAAAGTTCTCAAATAATGAGTACTCGCGAATACTTAGCCGATAATCAAGC
>LBNU01035401.1:90167-105074 GCA_014162995.1 Artemisia annua
AAAGCTGTCTTTGGAATGTCACACTCCTTCACTTGTACCTGGTGATACCCCGATCTCAAATCAATTTTTGAAAAGTAACTTGCACCTTGTAGTTGATCAAACAAGTCATCAATCCTTGGTAACGGATACTTATTCTTTATTGTCACCTTATTCAGCTCTCGATAGTCAATACACATACGCATTGTGCCATCCTTTTTCTTCACGAACAAAACTGGTGCTCCCCAAGGCGAGGAACTTGGCCTAATAAATCCCTTATCAAGAAGATCTTTAAGTTGTGACATCATTTCCTTCATCTTTGTGGGTGCCAAACGGTACGGTGCCCGAGCAATTGGCGCCGCACCAGGTACCAAGTCAATCCGGAACTCCACTTGTCGTGTTGGAGGTAAACCTGGTAAGTCATCTGGAAATACGTCTAGATACTCGTTCACCACTACAACATTTTCAATTTTTTTATGCTCCTTTTTAGCATCTATTACATAAGCCAAAAAGGATGGGTATCCTTTCACTAGGCACCTACGCGCTTTCATAACCGAAATGATTCCCAAGTCACCACCACGTTTTTCTCCGTAAGCGATTACAAATCCACCCTCGGGCACGGGAATTCGTATCATTTTTTATGGTTTTCTAGTTTTTCATAGCTAGTTGATCCTTTATGGCATGTCATAAATGATCCAGTGGTAGTTCAAGCGGTTGCTTGAGGTTAATGTGGTATCTCAGCCACATTCCATTGTACTTTAAACGTTTTTTTGGTTAATATATTTTACCAGGGTGGAGATCCCCTTTTACCCAAAAAAATATATCATTTTCTTCAGCCAAACATTTTCGTAAATAACATACATGAAAAGTGTTGTGTATGCCATCTAATTCCGTAGGTAACTCAATTCGATAAGCTTGATCACCAACTCGTTCCAACACCTTAAACGGTCCAATAAAACGAGGACCTAACTTCCCCCGTTTGCCAAAACGTAATATACCCTTCCAAGGTGAAACTTTAAGCATCACATTTTCACCAACCTCAAAAGTCTTGGGTCGATGTTTCTTGTCAGATTATTTCTTTTGCCTTTCACGTGCCAGTCTCAAATTATCTCGAGCTATAGCAACTTTGTCTGCTGTGATTTGTACAATTTCTGGACCCGTATACTGCTTGTTACCTGGTTCCAACCAACAAGTAGGAGTTCTACACTTTCTACCATACAACATCTCATAGGGTGGCATTTTAATACTAGCGTGATATGTATTGTTATATGCGAACTCCACCAAGGGTAAATGTGTATCCCAACTACCACCATACTCGATAACACATGCTCGAAGCATGTCTTCTAATGTTTGAATTGTACGCTCACTTTGACCATCTGTTTGAGGATGGTAAGCTGTGCTCAAATTCACCCTCGAACCTAATTCTTCTTGAAGCTTTTTCCAAAACCGTGAGGCAAAACGGCTATCTCGATCCGAAACTATAGACAAAGGTACACCATGCCTCGCAACCACCTCCCGAATATACAACTTTGCTAAATTTTCCAATTTCTCATTTTCTTTAGTTGCCAAGAAATGAGCACTTTTTGTCAAACGATCCACGATCACCCAAATCATGTCATTGCCCTTTGGTGTTTTGGGCAATTTAGTGACAAAATCCATGGTTATTTTATCCCACTTCCATACAGGTATCTCCAATTGTTGAAGTTCTCCATACGGTTTCTGGTGTTCCGCCTTAACTTGCGAACAAATTACACACTTTGCTACATATTCTCCCACATCAGATTTCATTCCTGGCCACCAATAATTAGGTTTTAGATCTCGATACATCTTGGTGTTACCTGGATGAATTGAATACTTGGACTTATGTGTGTCATAAAGAAGTATTTCACGAACTCCACCAAGTTTCGGTATCCACAGTCGACCTTCAAAAGTCTTTAATCCTCGATTATCTTCACCCAAAAGTAAGTGTCGTTTTAACATTTCCTCATTCTTCAAGTTTTCATCCTTAAGAGCTTCTTTCTGAGCTGCCCGAATCTGTTCGAATAGGCCCGATACTACTTCAATCCTCATTGATTTCACTCGATACGCTGATTTAGGATCTTTTCGACTTAACGCATCCGCTACCACATTTGCCTTGCCCGGATGATACTTGATTTCACAATCATAATCAATCAGCAACTCTAACCAACGCCTTTGTCTCATGTTCAAAACCTTTTGATCGTGCACATGTTGCAAGCTTTTATGATCAGTGTATATGGTACACTTCGTGCCATATAAGTAATGTCGCCAAAGTTTCAAAGCAAATATCACAGCCGCTAATTCCAAATCATGTGTTGGATAATTCTCCTCAGCAACCTTCAACTGTCTTGAAGCATAAGCAATCACTTTGCCTCGTTGCATAAGCACACAACCCAATCCTGAATATGAAGCATCACTATACACCACAAAGTCCTCATTTCCTTCCGGTAAGGAGAGAATAGGTGCTTCACATAATTTTTTCTTTAAAGTTTGGAACGCCTCTTCCTGCAACTCGGTCCACAAAAATGGTTCTGTTTTCTTTGTCAACTTCGTCATTGACGAAGCTATTTTAGAAAAATCTTGAATAAACCTCCTATAGTAGCCTGCTAATCCCAAGAAACTCCTTATCTCGGTAGGATTTTTAGGTGACTCCCACTTCTTTATCGCTTCAACCTTAGCCGGGTCCACTTTTACCCCTTCACAATTGATCAAGTGACCTAAAAATTGGACCTCTCGTAACCAAAACTCACACTTAGAGAACTTTGCATAAAGCTTTTCCTTGCGTAAAGTATCCAATACTTCTCGAAGATGTCCCCGATGCTCTTCCTCACTCCGTGAGTATATCAAAATATCATCAATGAACACAATAACTGATTTATCTAAGAACGGTCGACAAACACGATTCATTAAGTCCATGAATACCGCAGGAGCATTAGTTAACCCAAATGGCATTACAAGAAACTCATAATGGCCATATCGGGTTCTGAAAGTTGTCTTTGGAATGTCACACTCCTTCACTTGTACCTGGTGATACCCTGATCTCAAATCAATTTTTGAAAAGTAAGTTGCACCTTGTAGTTGATCAAACAAGTCATCAATCCTTGGTAACGGATACTTATTCTTTATTGTCACCTTATTCAGCTCTCGATAGTCAATACACATACGCATTGTGCCATCCTTTTTCTTCACGAACAAAACTGGTGCTCCCCAAGGCGAGGAACTTGGCCTAATAAATCCCTTATCAAGAAGATCTTTAAGTTGTGACATCATTTCCTTCATCTCTGTGGGTGCTAAACGGTATGGTGCCCGAGCAATTGGCGCCGCTCAAGGTACCAAGTCAATCCGAAACTCCACTTGTCGTGCTGGAGGTAAACCTGGTAAGTCGTCTGGAAATACATCTGGATACTCGTTCACCACCATAACATCTTCAATTTTTTTATGCTCCTTTTTAGCATCTATTACATAAGCCAAAAAGAATGGGTATCCTTTCACTAGGCACCTACGCGCTTTCATAACCAAAATGATCAATTCACCACCACGTTTTTATCCGTAAGCGATTACAAATCCACCCTCGGGCATGGGAATGCGTATCAATTTCTTTGAACATATGATTTCAGCTTCTTGCTTACTTAACCAATCCATGCCTATCACCACATCAAACCCCTTTATTCCTATTGGTAACAAAGTCACTGGAAAGGATTTGTCATCTATTTCAATATTGCACCCCTCAAATTTCTCATGAACAGATATAAGTGCTCCATTAGCTATTTCAACATCTAAAGGGATATCTAAATTGCTACGTGGCATACTAAATGGTTTACAAAAATCAATTGACACAAAAGATCTATTTGCACCAGAATCAAACAAAACACTAGCAGGTATAGAATTAACAAGAAAAGTGCCAGTAATCACCTCATCGTCATCTTTTGCTTCCTCTGCAGTCATGTGAAAAGCGCGACCCTTTGGTTTAGGTTGATCTGCCTTCTTGGTTCCAATAGCTCCACCGGTCTTCTTTTTGGGACAATCAATAGCTATGTGTCCCATTTCCTTGCAATTGTAGCATAACACCTCAGTACTCGTACAATCCCGCATAATGTGACCCATCTTTCCACAACGACGACATCCAATAGTATCCTTTGAGCATGCCCCATAGTGAGATGAACCACAAGGAGTACACCATTTTCGCGTACCCTGAAACCCAGATTTCTTGACATTTGAATTGCTCTTGAGTTTCTTTGATGATCCAGATGACCCGTCCCATTTCCTCTTTTCACCTACAAACCCCGACTTCCCATCCTTAGCTATGAGATCATCTTCCACAACTTTGCTTGCATCCATTGCTTCTTCCAAAGTATTCTTGATCCGAACAGCTGTACGATATTCATAAGGTAGCCCCTGTACATAGCGATCAACCTTTGATTTCTCATCTGGACAAAGTCTCATCGCAAATTGTAGCTTCTCGGTGAAAGCTGTGTTATACTTATCAATACTCATATTTCCTTTTTGCAAGCTAAGAAATTCTCTCTCGATCCTTTGAACTGCACCAGGTCCACAATACTTGGTTCTAATCTTATTGGAAAAGGCATCCCAAGTCATATTATCTCTAGAAGTCCTAGAAAGAGCTAAACTGACAGAGTTCCACCATTCTAAAGCTTCTCCATCCAACATTCTAATAGCATATTTCACCATCTGTGGCTCTGTGAATTCCCCTGAATCAAAAGTTTGTTCCATCTTAAGAATCCACCTTAAACAATCAAGTGGCTCAGTGCTTCCCTTGAACGAAGGTGGTTTACATTTCATAAAGGATTCAAACGTACTCCCTCGCGAATTATATGCATGTCTATCATAGTTCTGAGTACGGTCCCCATAACGATTCAATTCACTTTCCGCCTCATACTCCCTTCGATCATCATTTCTCCCAGACCGATTCACCAATAATCCCGCGTCAATCATGGCCTGTCGCATTTCAGCCAACTCATCATTCTTCCTTCCAAGTTTGCGTTCCAATTCTTCAATTCGAGAAAGGCTGTTATAGCTCCTAGAACTACCTGCATGAGACCTGGAGTGAGCTACAGAGTCAACCCGCCTTATGTTCCTTATGTTATTGTTAGCCTCAACATTCGGGTCATTGCCTCCCCCATTACCAACATCAGCTCCGGTAACTATCACATTACCTCGAGCATTCCCAATGTTGACGCGCTCGCGAGTTTGCCTTGGTGGTAACTCAGCTTGTCTTTCCCTTGCATTTGGTGCTGCATTTGCGTTAGTTGCGGTAACACTAACTTCCTCACCGTCCCTTTGCACACCTGATTGGTTCAAACCTGATCTCCTAGTGTTTGCCATTTCTATATATAGGTCAAACAATGATCATTAGTAAACCAATTGTAACCATACATTAAATAAAAATATCATGTAAGCTTTAATCATCTAGTACTAAGAGAAATTAAAAAAAAAAATAAGCTTGGCCTACTATATAAGCATTGATCATAGTTTAAGTCTAAGCACCTACTTTAAGTACCTAGTTCACTTAAACCAGGCTCGGATACCAACTGTAACATCCCGCCTACTCAGGCCACAATATTGTCCGCTTTGCCCGGAGGCTCACGGCTTTGCTTTGTGGCCTTCATGTGAGACTTCCCGGCAGGTCACCCATACCAGTGCTACTCTCACATGAGCACACTTAACTGCCAGTTCCTAAGAACCCCACTCGCAGTAGACCACAAACGCGTTGTGTCTAGTAAGGCCAAGATATTACTTATATACCCAGCATCACTCCAAGCCTCAGCCGATGTGGGATTTGCCTAGGGTGTTACACTACGGCTTACAAGCATCATCAAATGAAGTTTCATAAGGTCGATGAAACAACTATACCAAGAACTTGAGGCCGAGTTCTTTTCAAGTGAAAAAGAATGATGATGACAATGATCGGGTAAAAGAACTTGCGTAAGGTTACACGAAGTAACGAGTGCATAACAAACATAACAAAACAAATAAATGGTGTTACCTTTAACATCCAAGGGCGTCACAACAGAGTTGCTTTGCCCATCAGCATCCAAGAAGAGTCTTCAGAAAACTAAGTGTTCATTGCGTCGCCCCTGAAAATTCTTAGGCGCTACCACAGAGTTGCTTCCGCCAATATTTTTCTTCTTTCACATTTTGTTATTTATGAAAGTTTAAGAATTGTTTTAGGACAGTTTTTTTTTAGGTTAGGTTTCTTTTTTCCTATGAATATAGGGTTCAATCTAATCCTTACGCATTTTTTTTTATCTTAGATTTAATTAATAAACGTTACGTTTTGGGTTTATACTATTGTGAGGTTTTATTCATGGTCCCTTTGATTAGGGTTGCCTTCGAATTAGAGTTTTATCTAAATTTGTTTTCACGTCTTTCGTCAAGTTTAGAAACAAGCTCTACTGATTGACCAAAAATTGTTCGGAACAAAGATGGGCCAAAAAGTTAACCAGGATAAATCACCACTAGGCGTCGCAACTCGTAAAGGAATAGTAAATCATGACTTTCTATTTTTCTAATTTTTTAAGTAGTTGAAGTATATATTTGAGCATAGTTTGAAAGAAAAAAATTGATTATCCAATGATTCATGCATCATATCAAAGTATCAAATATGTTGGTAATGATTATCTTCGAACAAACATAAATCGGTATCTACTTGGCACGTTCAGTACTCATAAACACCATTGGATACTTTAAGCATGTTGCATGTTGATTAAAAAATATATGTACGGGATACGTGTGTCTATTCTAGTACAGTAGCACTTTATTAAAATAAAAATAGGGATGCAATAACCACACCCTCCCTACCATGGGGGGTCCACCTATTTTGGTCAAACAGTACAACCCGTGAAGCATACCGTACAACCGGCAGAAGCATCAATCATAGGGAGGGTGTGGCTTAGGGAGGGTGTGGCTAACTCACCCCTAAAAATAACGAATGATTGATTACCTAAAAGCCCAAAGGTTCGTGCCTCCCCGGTATCATGGTTGTCCTTTTGGAATCTCTAACTCACTCTCCCACTATTTGTTTTTCTTTCCAATTAAAGTAAAGATCATAAACCATATAAAAGTAGTAAAGTGAAAAGTATATAAAATAAAATCGTGCATCAATTATTTGATCGACATGTTTATATAAAGTTGTTGTTTGGAAACCCTGTATCTTCAAAATGGTACAAATAATGGAACATGGTTGATCCGGATTTATTCGTTTCATCGACTTCATCAATCACTTGTGTTTTACGTATCAAACAAAACCTTAATTTCACGTCTCGTTTTAACTTGTTCATTGCCCACATTTAAAGAATAGCGGTCACACGGCATAGACAAATACTAGGAGAAGTGTATCATAAAATGAAAGTAATGGGTTTTAATTATATGCTTACGTTCTTTTAATCATTGTGTTACGCGATTTAACTTCGTCATGTTTGTTGTAGGACCTGATGGAGGCATCCAGAAGATTGATTTCTTTTAACTAACAAAAATGGATCTATTACGGTTAAAGGATTAGCGTTCAAAAGCATGAGATAATGAGAGTTGTTTTTTATTTTATTTATTTATTTATTTATTTATTTTTCGTTTAATGAGTGTAATCAAAATTGAATATGCTTGGACTGGGATAGAAGGCATGTGATGGGTTGTCCGGTCCCTCTCTCGGGAACCTTTCTTTTAGCTCAATAGGGAAAAAACATATTCTCTTTCTAGAAAACCTCTGAAATGTAGTTTTAGGGCCCGTTTGGTTTGTAGATGGGTTTAGGATTAAGATTTGGATTTGGATTTAAGTATGGATATTTGGATTTGTATTTGGATTTGATGTGGAGAGAGAAAAGAATATAATAAATGAATAAAATATATAAATTTATATTTGTTTTTGTATCTAATAATTTTTTAATTCAAAATAAAATAAAAAAACAAAGATGAATGGTTGATAATGATAATGGGCCCATTTGTCAGTCAAAAGAACCAAATCCAGGCCATTATGTTGGCTTTTATAGATCCCTCTATATTTGGTCATCAATGCCAATTCTTATCCCCATGTGAACCTACCAAACAATTAATTTTGGCTTAAATCCTAATCCAGAACCTCATGACCCTATACCAAACGCACCCTTAATGTTTTATAGAGTATATATTGGTATAGATTGGATAAAAGTAGTTTGTTTAAAGTTAGGGAAGATATATGATAGTCTTACTTCTATATTAAAATTAAAATCAGTACCAAATTTGATAATTTTGACACTAGAATTGAAGAATCTCCAAGTCATAATTTGATATGCAAACATTAAGAATTGATAACTTAAATTTCATATTACATTAGTCGAGTTTCAACATATCCATATGGCATGGTTAACGAACTTACAAACCGCTCTTGACTAGTAAACTCTCCCAAATTATTAAATATATATTGTTGCCAGTGAGTTGAACAAAAAGGTTGAATGAATCAATCTGGACCGTTTAAATTCATCACCTTTCAATCCATACCGTGTTAATTTCCGATTTTAGACAATCGTTGGATCAGATGATCAAACGATCTTAGCCATACATGTAACCATCCACTACATGTAACCAATCAGTAAATATAACTACCCAGTACCCACTATGTTTAACTTCTTAAAGCCGTTTTTCCTTCAACTATATAAATTCAAATTACAAGTAACAATTCATACTTTCTCCCATAACTTCCACTATTTTAGCGATACGAACTCAGAAGCAATAGTAAAAGAAGCTATCATCTTCGGGGAGTCAGATGATTGTCTGGACTAGTTCTTTTGAGGGAGTCCTATAAATTGCACGGGTCCAAAAGCTTGATCGATTGATTCTTTTTAAAACTAGCTCTTGTAATCAATCTCACCATTAGCATTTCATCATTATAATGGAAACTCAATTATGTTGATTAAAGCCTTCCTTAAAAGTTGAGCTTTTTCTCTTCAATTCATAGTCCTGAAGCAGATGTTTAAAGAAGAGTTTTTTATTCCAGGTTTTTCGAGTTAGGTTCCAGTATTGCATATGGTTTATAGAATGTTAGTAGTTAAGTGACAAAATACGTGCCAACTTTACATTTCAACCAAGCAAAAATAACTTTAGTGGGTATAAAATATTTTATTTGTACAGTTCTTTTGGGATGAAATAAGTATTTTTAATTAATATTCTTTCCTTTATGTGTTGATGATGTTTTGACATTTTTTTAAACTATTTTCTTAGAAGTGTCTATCGTTAATAACACTGTTGTAAAAATCGGCTCAGGCGGCCGATTAATCCCCGCATAATCGCTGATCACTCACTAAGCGCCTTGATTTATCATAATCGGCCTTTTTAACCGCTTTGGTCAAAGATCGCTTAAAAATCGGTCAACAAACCTTAATTGGACAAAATCTATCTAATCGGACAAAATCGCTTAAAATTCGGTCAACAAAATCGCTTAAAAGTCCGACAAAATCGCTTAAAAATTGGTCAACAAACCGATTAATCAGACAAAATCAGTCAAAGATCGCTTAAAAATGGTCAACAAAGCGAGTAATATCTATGTTTGACTTTGAACTTTAAAGAATTATGTACTATGTTTATATTTGAACACTTGAAATATTTGAATTTTGATGCATTATGCTTATCTTATACATATAATATAATATAATATAATATAATATAATATAATATAATATAATATAATATCTAAAATTACAATTTTGTGCATAAAAATTCAATCCGATTAATCTCCGATTAATCCCCGCCTAACCGATTAATCGCTAGGCCCTACCCGACCGCCTCACTAGCGCCTAGCTATTTTTACAACCTTGGTTAATAATACAACTTATTGCTTAACATGAACAAATCGGAGTGTACGATGAAATAATACACGATCAACCAACATTTATCGAATTTGAAAAAGAGTCAGAAGAGATGGTTCGATCCTCGTATTTTTTTCCCTCGAACCGAGAGATTAATGAATCGAGAGCCCGATGCATATAGATACAAATGATCCATTAATCTACGGAATAAGAAATAGAAAAAAAAAATCTAATCTATTTGAAACATAAAAATGACTAAATTAGATGAAAAAAAATCCCGATCAAAATAAATAAAGAAATGTAAAAAATGCTATACCATCCCCTATTTCTATGTTATACACTTTTTCAATCAAAAATCCGGGTATCCAATCCAACGAACCCATCATTTGAATCACAGGTAAAAAATAAAACCTATGGGACGGAAATAAATGGACTGCTTATCCTCGATAGTTGTTTGAGAAATGGCCCAAATTTTTAATATGAGACTTCACCCATATCTTTTGTACTTAAACGTTTTTTTGGAATAATACATTTACCAAGGAAACCCTTAAAAAAAATACTGCTTACCACGATGAATTATATTTGTTCGATGCAATGTTGTCAATATAAACGTTAATATTGCCGGTTATTAAATAAGTTATCTACTTATGCAACCTTCGGGTATAACACTAGTTGGGCCTTGCCGGTCTAAATATTGTATGTCATATTCAATTTTGTTATTCACTATATATGTTATAGGGCGAGGGAATATTCCCAACCTCGAGCGAAGATACATAAACAAATACTAAACCTGCTACAGTTTGTATATTTTAATTTAAAAAAATAATAATAATAAATAAATAAAAAAAATGAGCCCATTATGTTTGTTACATAGGCTGTCATTTGGGCTCACATCCAGTTGAGAAAACCAAGTAAGCGTTTTTGGCCTATGTCTGATTTTTTTATTTTTTATTCCTAATAACTCCAAACACATAATCTTAAAAACTACACAATAACGTTTAAAAAAGTAGCGTTGTTAGATATAACTGAAATAACAAAAAATTCTCCTTACAGATAATCTAAAGTCTAACGTCGGAACTCTAAAAATATAATACACAAAAACGTCAAATAATCGCGTCACAATTTAGAACATAGTAGAAAAAATCCCCGGCCGGGTGCCAAACTTGCTTGTTCATCTATATAGGTGTAGATAAGTTTCAAATTGTAACATATTGTATAGAAAGAAAAAGAAAAGCATGGGTTTAGGCATGATCTTCTTCTTATATTTTGGCCCTCATGAGTCATGGCTGTCATGCCAATCAGATGAAATGGGTCTCTCTGCTTAAAGTGAGCCCAAATATTTGGGTTATATCTTTTTTTTTCCCCTTACCTACACAACGTGCACTAAGCCCAAACTACCAAGTTTGTGCTAAACAGTAAGGTACCCCACAAATAGTATTGGACTGGGGTCATATCACAATTCACAAGTTGATCATGCTTTAATTGGGTATGCACATGTTTTAAAGGCAAGTCAAAATTGCCATCTATAAAGACCACCACTTTGATATGAACTCATTTCTAGATTCTTTTGTAACCTTTTTTCAGCACTTCCGATACTTTCTTCCCCATTAGAATTTGTCTCTTCTTTTTGAAGTCAATTGTCCTGTCAGTGGGTAAAACGTGTTTTGTGTTGTGATTCTTATGTTATATATGACTTATAAGTATGAAGTTTCAAACTTTTTCGAGGCCACGTCTCTTTAAGTTTGGTCTCGAAGAAGCTAAGATCCTAAGACCCAAAATCAACATTAACAACAATATTTGAATACACAACTATTTATGAGAGATCACTCTTCAGAAGGTTTAAATCCACAAGAAACCATATTTTGTGCACTTTCTTTATGTCATGACTGACTCTTTCTCAAGAGCTATCCTGAAACAATAAGCATGTGTTTTATTAATATCATTTAAAATTATTACGTACAATTTTGTAAGAATTGCTCTTAAATTCAATGTTTTATTACAAATGGCAATTGCAATTATATTACTCCATAATTTAGTTATTTTCAATGATATAATAGTAAACACTCAAAGATGAACCAACAAATAATGATGCAAGTGCCCAAATTGGCCAATGGAATACTTTACATCAGAAAAATAATATGATTGAACACCTCTCTTTACTTGCTTTCTTTGGAAACATGATAGGAGGGAACAAGTAAGCATGGTGCTATAAAAAGCTTGCATATCTTCAAAAAGATGAACAGGTTAAAAAGGCATCTTGTGATTTGTCATCCACTTGCAATGCTTTGTACATGATAATCTTGACAATTTCTTACTCCATGTAGGGTTTCAATAAAGTTATATCTCTCTGAAGTTTCAAACTTTAAATAGTAAAATCATAATTGAAGCCTTGAAGGAGAGTTGGTTAAAAATATCCCAATAATGGGGATTGGGCTAAGTGTTGTACGATATTATACTATAGATGTTGTACGATATTATACTATAGATCTACTCCATGCATAGTGCACACGATTGAATAAACGTCTACAACATGGATCACTTGGAGGTATCGTAATCGGATTTGTTTTGATGCCAAACCACCTCGAAAGAGCACCCTTGAGGAGATTAGAAATCTTACCCGCTCGTAGATTTTACACGATATAGGAATTGCAGTTCAATCCTACAGGGATTGAGTGGGTTTGCGACCCATTAACTAGTTCTAAAATTGCTATGTAATCCGTCTTCTCTCTAGCAACTTGCAATTTAAACTTTATACCTAGGTATATACGTGTATAATGTTATCTTGCCTTTCTATATGTATAACAGTATAAGTTAGAAAATAATAATCCTAGTAGTACTGTTTGGGGCAACCCCTTTTTTAAAGTTAACAAGTTTAATTGAGAGTCGAGCAACTTCTCACCCATGTATGCTTGTCGTATATATATAGAACACGAAATGGCTTATATATCTTGCCTTCCGCCTTCTAGGTCTAAAGATAACATCCGATTCCAAGCTTAATTCGTATCTCAACATTTCAAAGAAAATGCGTCTTTAGACAAAAAAAAAAAAAAAAAAAAAAAAAAAAAAAAAAAAAAAAAAAAAAAAAAAAAAAAAAAAAAAAAAAAAAAAAAAAANTAAATGTTAAAAGGTACTGTAATTATTAAAGTAATGTATATGCATGCTAAATTATTTGTTGTTAAATCGAAGTATTAATGTCTTCAAGTACATATTCCTTAAATTACATGCAGTCGACCAATTCAAATAATAGGCTATGTTACCAGCTAATATACACTCTCGATCTCTTGTAAAGTGTTCTCACCCGGAGGGTTACGTGTCTGAAAGGTGACCTAATAAGATTGATCCAAGAAGAACAAAACATAATCCAAAACCAAGATATTAAAGATGAAAAGTGGTAATGTGTTTGTAGAAATTATGTACATGGATGCTTCGTGTAAAAAGAATAAAACCTACAGAATGTAATGAAGCAGCCAGCTTTTTGGTCTTGATAGTGATCGAACCAATAGTCCCACTGGACCTTAATTGTTTCTCTTCAGTCTTTTTCATATACTTGGATTTTTCTTATTTTTATCAGTTTTTAAACACCAAACGCGTTTTTTAGTTCACACTTTCGTGACTCGTTTTGCCCTTAAGTCGTGATAGAGAATAACAAGATATATGTGACATATCAGCATTCTATTACAAACCAAATTATGATAGATATATGGTTAGATGTGGTGGTGAGGTCTATCATCATAACTATCGAATGAGCTTGCAGCAAATACATTGAACCCGATTTCACGCTTCTTGCTTGCTGTATATGTTTTCTGTGCTTACAAATCGTTATCGGTATTTAGATTGGACATTGGAAGGACAACATGTCACGTCCTTGATAACGTAACAAAATCCATTCGTCAAAAATTTTGTGCCAGTGATGTCGATCACTCACACACACAAACACGTGTACTGTGAACCTGTTATGTAACCCGTAACCGTGTGACCGATCATCATGATCCCTCAACGATATATCTACAGACTCGACAAGATATCGAAGCCGGTTACATTTTATTACGACCATTCTTTTATTCAACAATCCTAGCCTTCTTGTCTTCAATTTGAAAAGTACCCTTAATATTAATAAACAAACTCAGTTTTAAGAGAGTATAATGCTAAGAATATACATTCAGTCGGCAATGAATACAAAAGAATATCATCGTTCATATTATATTAGAAAACGATCAATAAGTACAAGGCTACAAATTGTGGGCATTTAGTACACGACTTGAAAAAAATATGTATGTGGTATCAAAACGTATAAACCCTCCCTCACAAAACTCCAAACTCCTGACCATCGCACCCCACAATTATAAATTCTTGTAGATTTAGTGTGTCTGTTAATAAATTTTCTTTCTAAATTAGTCTATAGCTGAGCATGAAACATATTTTTGTTCAATGAGTCATATGAAATGTACTAGATGTACATTCCATTATATGAAACAATTTAATCTGGCTTAATGATCTCGACAACGAGTTTCATTTATTTGAACACTATATAGTTACATAGAGCACGTTAAATCTACCACATTAGAGGTGATTTCGTTAAAATTAGGTTTCTTGCCATCAAGATGTTAGGGTATGTTTTCAAAAACGTGTAATGCATAATATGTTGAAGTTATGTTTAAGATAATCATTATCTTCAAGGATTGCATAAGATATGATTTGACGAAAATGCTTTAGTTTTCAAAAAAGTCGCCCCATATGAAAGCAAAATAAAGTTGATATGAAATTCCCAAACTGAAGCAAACTATATGTTTCTTTTAAAATTTGATTCGTAAGCAACATATTGAAATCCCTTCCAATAGTTTCTTATTTTGTTAGGGTTTGTTTTTTATTATTTAATGTGCATGATTTTCGCTTTCTAGTGATGCATGATGGACGACTTTAGTAATTAAATTAAATTGCCATGAAAGAGTAATACATAATTAAAATAAGTAAACACACTTTTAATAGTTGCACGGCAGATTAAAATAAGCATTCAAATTAAGGAGGAAAAAAAAAAAAAAAAAAAAAAAAAAAAAAAAAAAAAAAAAAAAAAAAAAAAAAAAAAAAAAAAAAAAAAAAAAAAAAAAAAAAAAAAAAAAAA
>LBNU01035401.1:105235-130128 GCA_014162995.1 Artemisia annua
CGTCACTGACCAAAAGGGAAAACTTGACATGGAGTTTAGGATCTAGTTTAATACTGTTAACACTCGTTTTAAGACAAAGACACATATATTCTGTCCCTAGACTATCCCCTCCTCTTACTGTCTACTTCATTCTATAATATTTGTATTGGTATCATAGATTAGTTGAAAAAAAAAACAAATATCATCAAACTTAAATGCTCAACGATCCATCCAAATATTATATAACAAACAAAAATATTTAGATTAAAAAAAAAAAAAAAAAAAAAAAAAAAAAAAAACAAACCCTCTAAAAAGTTAAAATTAAACATTTATTTGAAGACAGAGGAAGTAACATTTTAATTGATGAAATATTCAGGTATCTTTCAGCTAAAAGACATTCGGTAAATAGTTACATAAGAAGAATGAAAAAACTATTACATATTTTAAATACGCCAAAAAATTAATGCATCTCTCATTAATTACTCATTGCCCATTTAAAATGTGTCACTAAATATTCTTTTCATACTTCTCATTTTAATTTTTCTTCTCACTTAATCTCTTCATATTTAACTAATTTAAATGTCTTTCAAGTTTAAACAATACAATGGATCAGTATTATTTTAGTTTAATTGGTGATTAACTGATAAAAAAAATATTAAATATAGATCATATCCAAATCCAACTAAAGAAAACATCTCATGAACTACACTTGCATTAAACTTAATTTGGATCTTTAAACAGATTTTTAAATGTTCTTTATAAAACTGGGACCATATTTACACGAGGACTGCATGATACAATCTCATAATTGAGATTATGCCTTTTCCTCAAATCGCTCTACACATGCTTAAAAGCCACATTATAATGGAAGAAAGTGTAATTTGTAATAATTAAAGGGATGGTTTGTTGTCATTACTTTTAACTTCACACTACATATATATATATTTATTTATAGGTTTCTAATAAGTGATAATTATGCATGCTCGGTAACCTTACTTTTTGTATCTCACATACACAATATCAAAAAACTCTTAATGCATGTAATATTCATTTAAGACCATATCACGTCAAAGTGTCCATAGGGACATATATATTTGTCTCGAGTTACAAGTTGTCATGAACTAATTAATACGAAGACCATGACCCACAACACGTGGCCCTTTAACAGTTATTAATCTTTGATTCGTTGAATAGAAATGACTCAAAAACTGATAAATGATAGTCATGATCAAATTGATGACCAATACTACGCGTGTAAAAGTTTATCATGACCTAACTTACTTTATCCCATCATTGCATGTGAAAAGCAATTAAGGGAGTGTAAACTAGGTATGCAAACAAACAGAGGTTTGCACGTCGCTTGTTACATTTAATTACAATTTCTATAAAACATAATTAACATGTTAGGTGCAACAGAAGTATTTCAAAAGAAACATATGCCACATGCAGCCTTCCGTAGCTTTTCGTTGCAATGAAAGTGAAGGTGCATTTCATAACTAACAACATTTATTTAATGTTCCGGTATTCGCTGGTGTCTGTCGCGGAATTAACCACGTAACAATGAGTGGGTGAACTTGAACCCACTCGAGCCAAAAAAAAAATTAACCTAGTAAAGTCTTAGTTGTTGGTGTCATTGGACTATTATTTGGTTCAATTCATAACCTTTCACAAATACAAAACTACATGTTAGACTATACCATCGTTTTAATTTCAAGAAAAAACGATGATTACTTGCATACAGTGGCATGTATCAACAAACTTATAAATGCATCAAAAGTAAGAGTATTAATTTCATTATTTAGATAACTATTGTGTTTGGTGTGGACGTAATTAAAAGAGGAAAGTATACACCCTAATAAATGAGAACACATGGTGTGGATGGCCAAAGGCCTAAGTTTAGAAAATGTGGCACATGACACATGACAACATGCATGAATCAATGCAAGACAACCCTCAAAACAATATTTGTCTTTGTGTCCACATTTAAAGATTTAAAGAAAATACAAATACCCAAATGGTCCACTTTTTATTATATCTTTATGTTTTGGGCATTAAATGCTACTCCTCTTCAAACAAGTTGCTTCAAAAGTTTGACCATCTCTTGTTCAATTTCTGTATATCATCAATAAATGTCCGTTAACACAACTTGTTGGTTATCTATTGCCTTTTTCATGAAAAAAATTGATGTACATTTTGTTATGTGTAAGTAAATTCATTACGTTAGAAGATAAAAAAATTAATTAAAAGACGGTAATAGCTTGTGTCAAGTTTGAAAAATGTTAATCCATTATCTTGTGTATGTATTAAAAATAAATACCGCAGTACTTATATGAGTATATATAGTACTCCTTGTAATTAAGAATTAGGTATAGAAGTACAGTATTGTTTATAGATATATCCCAGTTTGTTTAAAGGTGTTGTTATACTTTCAATATCGTAGATAAAGTCCACATATACGGAGTAATTTATTAAAGACGGCAAAATTGTGTATGAATATGGGTGTTCTATTTGGAATTTGATTTTGTACTTGCTGTGATTTTTAAATTAGACACTTGGTCAATAAAAGAAAAATAAAAATAAAAAATCATTTCTATGTAAGCATCATCTAGAAAGGTAAAACCGTAAAAGGTAAACATTTACTGAGGATAGATTTAAAAGTTAGGCTTTTTAGCATAAGTTTATAAATGGAATAAAATGATGTTTATTTTCATAACTTTAGTAATACATAAAACATTAATATATACTACTAAATAGCAATTAAACAGTTTTCATTACATAAAAAAAATACTTAGCTTTGATACTTTTGGTTTAAGGAATCGATTGATACATTTTTATTTCTTATTTGCACACTTAAATATATAACCTGTTGAAGTGTTGTATAATAAATATATAATTGTTTATTGTAAAAATTAGTATGTGCAAAAAAAAAAAAAAAAAAAAAAAAAAAAAAAAAAAAAAAAAAAAAAAAAAAAAAAAAAAAAAGAAAAAAAAAAAAAAAAAAAAAAAAAAAANAAAGCTGTAGTGTAAAAATGTAATGCCTACATATTTGTGAGAATAGAAGATCAAAATGTCATTTCCCAATTTATGCCTTTTCGGGAATTTCCAATTATATTTGGCCGATTTCCCTCAATTTCATGACTTTTCAACACAGTCTCCAGCCACACACACTGACACAACTGTGTGTCAATTGTATCATACCCATTTATTACATCTTTCTTTTTGGATTCATTATCTTGGATTTTCTTGTAAAAGAAAAAAATTAATTGTAAATGAATAATTACTACTTATAAGTATTGTGCAAGTATAGAATTTAAACAAGAATGAAATTTATTTTAAAGTTTTAGTTTAATATACGGATATATAAGCATTTTTTCGTGTTTAATGTTTTGTAGCTATAATACAAGTACAGCTAATAATTATTCATGAGTTTTTACATAAACTTTTTGTCATATATCAAGATTTTGTGAAAAAAAAAAAAATTGTTTGATGGAAGATTTATTTTTTTTTTTGAGCTGCGGATATATTAAAAAACTAGCAAGAAGCTAGAAAAGACATTACAAAGGAACAAGATAAGGGTTTTTAAACCAATTTATCCAACTAAAACTAGCCTTGCATCTATATCTACACTTATAAAACGAACGAGTAACTAAATCATCAAAATAACCGCTTTGGAGAGAATACTTGAACCAAATAAACTTTTATTCCGAAAGCTCCACACAAGCCACCGAATTATGTAGAAAACGCCTTCCAAAATATCTCTACAATCAGAATGAATTCTAAGATTTAAAAGCAATTCTAACCACTCCTCATACGAAGAAAACTCAAAGTAACAAACAACCCACAATGAAACAATCTTACGATAAAAATCTCTCACCATAGAACAAGCAAAGAAAATGTGACTTGTTGATTCAACTTCCTTATTGCAATTTGGACAAAAAATGGATCGGAGATCTAAACCTTTACGAGAAAGGTTAAGACGAGTAGGAAGAAAACCAAACATTACTTTCCAAGCCATAACATTAATATTTATCGGAACCGCTTTAACCCAACGAGTTTTAGGGGGAACCTATTAACTGATGGTCGTCTATATACTTTCTTACTGAAGCAACAGAAAATTCCCCTGAATCCACGAGAGACCACGACCATCTATCTTGCATCATAGGCAATTAAACACCATCGATATTCACTTTCAACTCAAAAAACTGCATCATCTCAGCTCCATCCCTAGGCATACGACGCAAAGAAAAACCTAAATCTTCATGAGCCAATTTTGCAGCTACCATAATCAACTTATTAGATTCTAGCGCATACAATCTAGGAAAACAAGACTTAAACGTAATGTCACCCCTCAAAGCTTCCTCCCAGAATAACGTATCAACACCATTGCCTTCTTTTTTCTTCAACAAACTAAGAAGGTCCATGTCTAGACTTTTAAGCATGTGCATTTCATTAACAATATCCATGTCTAAACTTTGTTTAACTGACATGTTATTTGAGGTTGGTATTGTTTTTTTAAATTTAACTATTGATATCATGTTTTACACAATATATGAGTTTAATAGCAAATCATGACCGTTGATTAAGTTAAAACTAGCAGGTACCCGCGCGTTGCAGCGGCGGGTACCCTGAAATAAAAAAATTCGATGAATAATGTATTTTAGTTTATTATGTTCTTTTTGACAATAAATTTACGGATATCAAGAATTTCGTATATCCCGTGCCTGTTCGGGCTCGAACCCGTTGGCCCGTGCTTGTTCGGGTTCGAGCCCGTTTGGTCCGCGCCCATTCGGGCTCAAGCCCATTTGGCCCGTTGCCCGTTCGGGTTTGAATATTTGTATAATGTGCTTTATTATTTGTAGTAGTGAAATTTAATGTAGGAATTGTGTTTAATTTGGTTGTACAATATGCTTGATAATTTGTATTTCTTATATAAGGGATGTTTTAATAACTGTATTAATTGTATTTGTTGACCAGTTAAATAATTAAAAACATTAAATAGCATTAATGTGGTGTTTTGTTGTACACTATGCTTCTTGTCTTGTACGTCTGAAAATTATGTGCATTAAAGTATTGTACACTGTGCTTCTTTTCTTGTAATTAGTAGTCATTATAGTAATTAATAACATTGACCAGTTTAATAGCATTAATATTGTAAGTCTGAAAATTACATCATGCTTATTTTGTTGTAAATCTGAAAATTGGTTGCAGCTATTGTACATTGTGCTTACATGGTTGTAATTTTTGGTGAAAGGGTATTTTTAATAGCATTAATGTTGTTTTATAGAATTTTGGTCTTAAAATGACACCACGCTTTATTTTGTTGTACAATATGCTTACTTTGTTGTAATTCTGAAAATTGGGTGCATTAAAGTGTTGTAAACTATGCTTAATTTCTTGTAAGTCTTAAAATTTTGGAGAGATAGTTATTAATGCTTTATATGTAATATAGATATCAAGTTTTTTAAAAATCTTTTTTCCGTATATCCATATATAAACTTTAAATAGTAATTACATGAGATATTTTTATAAGTACTTTCGCGTATATTTATTTCCATATTATAGTAGCTTGTGCTTACATTAGATATTATTCTCGTTAATAATAATTGGGCAAATGATTAAAAAAAAATCTTGCCACCATTTTCGCTTTGTGGGTAGCGAACAAATTTTTTTGTTTTTGTGAGTAATTTTCTTTGAAATTCATTATTTTTAGAGTACTATGTGACATTTTTACCATTCGGAGAAAAAAATTTCTATTAACTAAAAGGGGCAAAAATGTCCAAAACTTTTGCAAAATACCCTAAACAAAACTTTTTACTTTTCTTTTACTTGTCACATAAATATTTTAAGTTTTCATGAACTCACAGATATCATTTTCTATTTAAAATTAGTAAAATAGTACAAACGGGACAGTTAATGACTTCATGAATGATGTTTCTAGTTTGAATAAAGAATCAAAATCATCAATGAGCTCACCATCATCTCCATCTTTTATTTAAGTTTGTTGACATTAAATATATGTTATACATTATTTAACTTTATAATATTAAGATCCCTATACCATTTATCCTATCATCTAATACATATAGTGCATAACTATATAATAATTGCAGTATAATACTATTAATTTTTCAATTATAACTTTACAGAATTTGTTATTTAAATAAATCTTTTAGCTCTTGCTCATATACATGTATAACTTTATACAATAGTCCTCTTGGTTTATACATGTACTTATAGTCAACAAAGACTCAACAACTAACTTTTTGGGATGGGCACAAAATAATAAATATATGGTTAAATGGTAGTATTAAAAAATCAAAGGACGTAGTTATATAGATGTAGTAGCTTGACATAGATTGAGGCAAAGACTCAAAGACGTGTGCTTGTTTAGACTTTAGACCCATTTACATCCACGATATTTTTATTATTATTTGTTACTTATTTTAATAAAACCAAAAAGTGGTTTTTTGACCACTTAAGTTTCATCTATATCATTGCCATGTGATATTTATCTCAAACATTTATGAACAACACACTTCAATATTTCCTATTTGCCATTTTACACCTCCACATTTCATCTATATCATTAACAAAATACTTGATAAAAACACAAAATAAATAAGTGAATGATACTTGGAACATCTTATTGCTTAGACATGAAACTTGATAATTACTTTTGAATATTGTTTATACCAAAATGAAAGAAGAAATTTTTTGTAAAAAAAGGGAAACATGAGAACCGTTAATTCCGTTACTTATATCAACGGCCCTCAATCTTTTCCAAAAGTTTCACTATACCTCCCTTTCCCACCGCTATTTACATATATAGTCCTTTGTAAAACAAAAGTACAAAAACACATCCCTCAACTTCCCACTCCTTCAACCACCACCGCGATTTTGCTCGGCAGCCAATCTCCGCCACCACCCGCCTGAACAGAATCACGGTCAGACTCGAGCCGTACCACCATGTCTTCTCCTGGAGACGGGACCCTAGCGTTGAACTGATGGAAGCTTGGAAGCAACACTTGTTCAGCCCACTCCTCGAGACTTGTTCGACCAAACCATAAGCCACCTAATATGTTTTCGATAGCAGACTCCTCGACCTCGATTGTGATACTCTCATCAACTATAGTCGAGAACGCGGTTTTAATGGTTTTCTCAATTTCCCTGCGGATATTCCCAAAATTAACCGGTTTGAACACGACCGCCCCGTCACTAGGGCCAACTAGCTCATGAGGTACGGATGTAACCGCAAAATGTTGGTTTTCTTCTTCTTGATCGATTGTTAAATTGCTCGAGTTTATTGACCCATCGGTTCTATCTTCATCATAGTCCATTGCTAAGTTAAGATCGAGCCTCGGTTTGCTTGACATATCTTTTCCTGACAACCAATGAGCCCTACGTTTTCGATTCTTGCTAGCTGTTAACATCAACTGCCAATCACTGCTTGCTAACGAGTGCAACCTCTGCTCATCAACCCGATGCTCGTCGGAATTCACGGTTGACCAATTCCCAGTAAGTACAAAAACGACATTCCCGAGACTTATCTCACGTCCATGAGAATCGGTAATCCGACCTCTTTCCATAGCCCGTTTAATACTCCCACGAACCAACATATCCGCTTCATCAATATCCGAAAGGACTATAACAGAAGAAGGGTTCCTACGAACGGCCTCAACAATCCTATCCAAAACGGTTTTACCACGAAATCCCATATCCGTTTCCTCAACGTCACGCCTTGATCCAAGGTTGATAGTGATTGGATTAGCCCCACAAACGTGCTCGGCAAGAACTGAACACATTTTCTTTTTTCCCACCCTATCAGGTCCTGCAAACAATAGCCAAACACTACCTCTCGAACCAGTGTCTACTTTACATTGTGTTATTGTTGTTGCTATTGTGGATGCTGCTTCAGGCTGCCACCATGCTTTTTTCATCAAACCCTTGAGCAACTTCTTGAACGAGTCTGTATCTGCTGAGTTAGCAAATTTACCCTTTAATGGTTCGGAAGAAATGCAGCCCAAAAGATCCTTAACAGCCAAATCCTCGTTTTTCTTTGGTCCAAGAGCAAGATCAGTACCAACAGGGCTCCGTGGAGGCTCCAACCGTGGCTGTTGGGCAGGTTGTAAGGCCTCTTGTAGACTTCTAGGCGGTTGTAACCGCGGCTGTTGACTAGATTGCAAAGCTTCTTGGAGACTTCTTGGCGGTTGCAACCGCGGCTGTTGACTAGATTGCAAAGCCTCCTGAAGAGTTCTAGGCGCTTGTAACCGTGGCTGTTGACCAGGTTGATTCTGTCTCAAAAGCATATTCGGTTTATAGCCTCCGGTCAAAGGTACAGACATCGCCATCGGTACAACTCTATCCAATCTCGGAGACTGATTATAATTCGGATGAACTCGCAAACAGTTATCATTCCATTTCTTTTGCAAATCTTGAATCTTTTGTTTTATATCCATTTCTTGATCCTTAACCTATAAAACCCGAAACAAAAATTAAAAACCAACAAAACAAACAACACAACTAGTCAATCAAAAACACATATACCTGAGATTGATCTTTTGGTTTTGCATTTTGCAACCATTGAGGTAAACTACTCTTAACCTCATCGGGCGGTTTTTCCAATTCTTTCAATTTCGCAACTTCTTTTTCACATTCACTAGCACAACTTGGACAACAAGGCGCCTTTAACGTCACAGGGTTCGCGAAATTCTTTAACGGGTTCAAAGACTCAATCGAACTACCAAGTATCCCATTAGTCCCCATCCTATAATAACAAACCAAAAACAACTTTATAAATATACATCCAAACTTAACTTATATAACACAATCTAAACAGTTTCCATTACTAAAAACAATACACAAATCAAATGAATATAAGATATTTTAAGATTATATTATAAAAGTACCTAGTAAACATGTTTGGTGGAGGTGATCTTGATGTAATAGGAACTGCTTGTAAATCCCAATCAGTTTCCATTAATGGATGATAAACTTGACACCTTAAATAAGTCTCACAAGTAGCAGTGCCAATCAACCATACTTTTCCAGCAAATTTCGACACGATTTTCGACATCTCAGCAACTGATTCTCGACCAACAGATGAAACAGTTGCAACTGGTGCTTGCTCAACTAACCATTTCAAATCACCTAAATCAATAACAACACCTTTACCACTATCAAAATCTCCAATCCTTTTATCTATAACATCACCTAAATCCTTGATCTTTGATGGTATAAGTGACTTATCCGATATGGAAACAAACTCTTTTTCGATGGAAATGACCTCAGTGTTTTTTAGCTCGAATTCGCCTTTTTCGATTTGTTTTAAGATCTCTTTACGAATAGCTTCAGGTTCGGATTCACCTACTAGAATTGGATTCCTTTTTTTGGGTTTTGTCATAATCTCAATAACCTTTTTCACATCTTCATTCCTTGGAGTATTACTCAATGGAATCATGTTTTGACTCCCTTGTAACCGCGGGTTCAGATAAATATTCTTTGAACCCGCGGTTTCGTTATTTTGGTTATTATTATTTTGTAACCGTGGATTTAAATACAAATTCCTGTTCACAGGTACTGGACTCGGGTTCGGTAGGTTTGAATTACCGAACCCGATTCCAATACCTGAAGGAATTTGATTATTTCCACTAGTTAAAGACTGCTCAATAGTAGCTTTAACAGCCGGACTTGAAAAACTTGCCTCACGCATGACCCGACTAACACTCGGGTCATCTAATATAGAAATAATTAATTGCTCCAGCTCAACTTTAACCGCTAAAAGCGGTTGCTGTTGTTGTTCTGGACACCCACGTCTTTGATGGGCCTGGGCCCGTTTAAGGGCCGCCATCAAAGCGTTGGAAATAGGCGGCTCCGTAACCGCTGGTGAGGACGTAGCGGTTGGGAGCCGCTCCAGTGCCACGCTAAAACACAGTTCCAAAGCGCGGCACTGGAGCGGATGCGATGAATTCGGGTGGGACCGAATACATGCTTGCCTTAAAAACCCTGTAGGGGAAGATAACAAAGTCGAGGCAACATGTAACGGTGTGGTTTGACCATGGTTCCTACGTCCAGCTTCTGCTATAGAGTTGTTTAAAACAGTTGAAGCTTCAGGTGTTAGGGTTTGTTGTATGGTGCTTAATCCAGCCCTCATGATATATAATATAAGAATTTTCAGGTCAAGATTGAACTGGGTTTTGTATAAAATCAGAAACTAAACAAAACCCAGGTTTTAGAATTTTGTAAAACGATAAGAAATGAAAGAATTTTGATCAAAACTGATGAATGAATATTATTTCAAGAAAGAAGATGATAGATAATATGGTAGGTTTTTGTTTTGTTTTTATTTCTCTCTCTCTACATGTATATGTATATATGTATAGATATAGATTCACTGATAGATGTGTGTTGTGTGTATAGGTGTATGTAAAATATGAAAATAAAAACAAAAGAAGCTTTTTGGAAATAATTTAATAATAAGTGGACAAGGTTAGAGTAATGGGTAAAAATGAGTTTTTTATCTTTTAAAGTTAGATGATGATGGCAATGTTTGTTTGTTTTCAAGAGAGAGAATTTGCAAGAATTTCAGGAAAATAAATGCTCTATAGTCTACACTCTCTCTTACACCTTTTTGTTTTATTTTTTAATTTCTAAGATAATGGAGTCACAAGCTCACTTTTGTATGTATCCTCTCTCTATCTTTTACCTATATTTTAATTTTAAAAAGGTGGTATAAAATATGAATAAAATCATTTTTCCAACTACTCTGCTTTTAATTTTATATAGTAATTGATTATCGTAAAGTTTTATATATGAAAGTGCACCATGCTTAAGTTTTTAAATCATGCGTAAATTCCCAAAAAGGGACAATACATTGACTGAATTCCCACAAAGGTACATTTTCAAGTAGCATTCTCAATTTGGTTATGTGCGAATGTGCGAACGTTCGATCCCACTATTTTTGTGACACATGTCTATTACTTTGTCTGAACTTTGACTTTGAATTATTGTTTAAATGACAAATGTACCCCTCCATTTAATATAAATAAATACTAGTCACATTATACTTCCACCACAAATGTACTCATCTCCTTCTCTCACCACCACCTGATACTTCCACCACCATTCACCACCACTCGCCACCACCTACAAATCATCATCCACCGCCGCCTGATACTTCCACCAACCACCACCAAACCACCGGTGAACCAAATAACACAACACACGAGGACCAAATAATCTAACAACAAGAATAAGCTTATGAGCTTCGGATTCGAGGATAAACAAGTCGTACGAGAGGTGAGAATCGGTTGAGTTTATCCACCCTACCATGGATCTACTTAACTCCTTACCTAAAACTCACGGATCTGATGGGATATGTGTGGTGTTTGGATCTATAATAAAATCAAGAAAAATTGTAGATCTATTATAAAAAAATCAGATTGATGGGATAATGTTGGTTGTTACAGGGGTGGGACGGTGATGGGGTGGTGATACGATCTGTTGGGTGTTTGATAGGTGAGTGGAGATCAGAAATAAAACGAATTCGCAATGTCGCAATTTAAATCGCACATTTGAATTCTGGAATAAAACGAAATTTCGACATTCGCACATTTAAATTCGCACATTTGAATCTGGGAAAATAAATCGAGTTCGCACATTCGCACATTAATAGGAAGTAAAATCGCACATCTATACTTACTTATAAACTAAGGTAAATAGTAATTTTTGTCTGACACATGGGGGACAAGTGATAGTGGGTGGGACAAGTGACAAGTGATAGTGGGGGACAAAGTCCTTTTTCTGGGACACGTGTCAATAAAAATAGTGGGATCGCACATTCGCACATGGAACAAATGGGAATGCATTGAAAATTACCTTTGTTGGGAATTCAGTCAATAGGTATTGTCCCTTTTTTTTGGGGATTACGCTAAATCATCATTATAGAGTTGTTATATAAATTGTAGGTTAAGTACTCGTATATAAACATGTTGAAATTATAACGAAGTTATCCGTGTTAATTTTCTTACTTTTATTAATATATTACAGTTAGCAAAAACTTATCTTATTGATGTTAATTTAATTTGTCATTTTTGTAGTTCTTCCAATTAATCTTTTTTTGCAACTGATGGTAGGGTGAGTAAAGGGGTGTTTGATTTCGACTTAATTGGCTTAATATGAAAAAAACTGAATTAGTTAAGTCATATGAAAACTGTTTGTTTGTAACTTAATAGAGAAAGATAACTGAAAATATTAAGTAATAAAACTGAGATTATCTACATTAAGTTATCTCTTAATTAAACATGACTTAATAAAAAAAAATTAACAAACGAAGAAAGCCAATAAATCTACCCAAAATACACATGTTTTGATGTTTTAAAATTGATCAAGACGAGTATTGATCTTTTATATATGCACATGTTTAGGTCGATTATTAGTCGCATATGGCAAACCAGGCTAAAAAATTGACACGCCCCACTTTTTTGAGAATCGTTTAATTAAAGAGAATTGTATTTATACTTGTGAAATTATTAGTAGGCTTTTAAAGTTCATTTTATAACTTAAAACTTGAAACTTAACTCTAAGTCTTGTGTAATTAATGATTGTTGAAATTTTGGAATGATGATTTATGACTTTGCGTGGGATTAAATTTGCTAAATAAAAAGATAACCAGATATTTACATATTTGTACCAAAAAGTAGTTAAATTCAACATTGCACACCTAATTTAAAAAAACACAGAGCACACCCATGAAAATTTATATATTGAATAGTTAGGGATATATGTGAATATGTTACAGAACTTTTTCAAAAAATTTGTTTAAGTTACTGAACTTTATTTACCTCATCCAAGTTTCTTAATTTTTATAACCGGTTACACATAAACTTGTTCACCTACTTTAACATCGTTCCGAGAACAACTAGAGTGACCGGTTTTCACATCCAGTAACTTGGATAAACAACCAAATATCACCCGGTAGCCAATTTTGGTTGTCACTTGAATGAACGATTTTCAAAAATTCAGTAATTTGGACAAGTAATTCGTAAAGTTTAGTAACACAAAACTAAAGTTCAGTAATATAGATGAATACTTTTGCAAAGTGATAACATATTTACATATTAACTCTAAATAGTTTTATAAAAGTTATCAAAATAAAATTTTAAAAAGAGATTAAAGAGAATATAATAATGTTCACATATAGATAACATAAAGGGTAAACTTTTTAATGAGATGATGAGATTCATGAGTTGATTATGCTTTATATGTATTTTCTGACTTAAACATTGACTGATTCATCTTCACTTTTCATACCACGCGCTTCGTAATGTCAACACGCATTCAAAAACCATATTAACTCACAAGAAAAAGTTGAACACTTTTAGAAAAAACCTTTTTTACAAAAAAGAAAATTAACTTATGCTATACGCAAATGTTTTTATTGAATATAGATATTTTTGTAATGCTAAAGAGATACACGGAGTATTAAATCTGTAAATCTTCTTATTAACTAACGAATTAAACATTAATGGAGCATATGTCAACTTGTTTTTCTATGTTTTTTAATGAAGTCAAAAGGATCATATGGGATCATATGTTGGATATTCTTTTTTTTGTCCTAAGACGAAGGAGATACCAAATTTACTATTCCCTCATAGAAATGATAGACGTAGTTAGAGGCCAGTCATGATGTTTATATTTCTTATTTTTTATTAAATTTAAGCTAACAAATAATTTTAAGAAGCGAATAAACATTAAAAAATTAAATTTGAGTTTCAAAGATAAGTACGTTCATTCTGATAAGCTATAAGACTTTGTAAGGTTGGTCGTTATCCAACCTTCGGTTGGTCCTCATTAGAGAGGACACATTCCCCTCCTGACGAGAAAAGCCATATGTTACCCCTTTCCATTTTTTGTGTAGTTCGATCCTCCAATCGACTGAACCTCGTATTTCGTTTGTGAGTGTCAATTTTTTTGTTTATTAATTTTTGTGCGGTTTGTATTTAATTATGACTAGGGTCGCCTTACTACGAGCTTAGGGTCATGTTTTAGCATAAGAGAGAGAAACTGACGAAACGCTAAACTTGCAAAGAAAACATCAAAAAGATTGGGTCAAAATAACTAATCTAACCACTGATACACTTGAACTCAATAGAATAGGCAAAAGAAACAATCTTTTCAAGAAAATGTAACTATAGACAAATATGTAAATATATACTCCGTATTACGATAATTTACAAAGCTCTTGTAAAATATCTTTTCGGGTAGTAAGTGATTCTTAGACTACCCCCAATNAGATTAAAGAGAATATAATAATGTTCACATATAGATAACATAAAGGGTAAACTTTTTAATGAGATGATGAGATTCATGAGTTGATTATGCTTTATATGTATTTTCTGACTTAAACATTGACTGATTCATCTTCACTTTTCATACCACGCGCTTCGTAATGTCAACACGCATTCAAAAACCATATTAACTCACAAGAAAAAGTTGAACACTTTTAGAAAAAACCTTTTTTACAAAAAAGAAAATTAACTTATGCTATACGCAAATGTTTTTATTGAATATAGATATTTTTGTAATGCTAAAGAGATACACGGAGTATTAAATCTGTAAATCTTCTTATTAACTAACGAATTAAACATTAATGGAGCATATGTCAACTTGTTTTTCTATGTTTTTTAATGAAGTCAAAAGGATCATATGGGATCATATGTTGGATATTCTTTTTTTTGTCCTAAGACGAAGGAGATACCAAATTTACTATTCCCTCATAGAAATGATAGACGTAGTTAGAGGCCAGTCATGATGTTTATATTTCTTATTTTTTATTAAATTTAAGCTAACAAATAATTTTAAGAAGCGAATAAACATTAAAAAATTAAATTTGAGTTTCAAAGATAAGTACGTTCATTCTGATAAGCTATAAGACTTTGTAAGGTTGGTCGTTATCCAACCTTCGGTTGGTCCTCATTAGAGAGGACACATTCCCCTCCTGACGAGAAAAGCCATATGTTACCCCTTTCCATTTTTTGTGTAGTTCGATCCTCCAATCGACTGAACCTCGTATTTCGTTTGTGAGTGTCAATTTTTTTGTTTATTAATTTTTGTGCGGTTTGTATTTAATTATGACTAGGGTCGCCTTACTACGAGCTTAGGGTCATGTTTTAGCATAAGAGAGAGAAACTGACGAAACGCTAAACTTGCAAAGAAAACATCAAAAAGATTGGGTCAAAATAACTAATCTAACCACTGATACACTTGAACTCAATAGAATAGGCAAAAGAAACAATCTTTTCAAGAAAATGTAACTATAGACAAATATGTAAATATATACTCCGTATTACGATAATTTACAAAGCTCTTGTAAAATATCTTTTCGGGTAGTAAGTGATTCTTAGACTACCCCCAATAACAACATTCAACAACCCTCATCTTTCTTGTCACATCAGCTTTTTCTCTCATGCGATTTACAGACAACCATTTAGGTACAGTAAGTCGACCTACACTATAAAAACATACCCCACAAAACTACATTTTAGTTATTAAAACAAACACACAAATTAAACAGGCACACGACCAAGGTCGATTGGACGACCCTCATACCCAAAACCATGGCCGACGACCTTTGACGACCTTGAAGCCACAACAAGAACAACGACCCTAAGCAACCTTCACAACCCAGTCGGTTGTGCCCTTTATTGTGGGTAGCCTTTGAAAATAGCGAGTTCCCATATATCATTGTCTATGGACTTGCTATTATTAGCTGAAAGCCACACACAAAATACTCCGTAACTGAACATATAACCCTAAGTTGGATTTCGAAAACCCGTGTCATTGCACGATACAATGTCGCAGAACCAATAACGTAAGGTTGGATGTCATATACAGTGTGACCTAAAAGTCGCTTTTACAACTTGTGTGTTATAAATGCATCGTGACGTACGTACATTTCTAGAAATTCATATGCAGTAACTTTTAAGATGCACATATAATAGTACGTCTCACTATACATATCTATTCCACAGTAAGAAATACAAAATTTTGATACTTTGAATATAAAGTTAGGATGAAGCGCGTGTGAAGGGGTTAAAAGCCTAATAATTTGGATATGAACATGCAAAATGGTACTCGACTGCAAAGCCATCGCACGGCTGTCTCCTTTTCACACTTGCTCTTTCGGTGAAAGTTAGAAAACATTAAATTATCTCATCCGTATCAACAAATTTCTTTATGACAAACAGAAGAGGAAATAAAAACTAGAGTGTTAATATGAAATATACGTGAGCATTATAAGGGGACATCATACAGGAATCTGATTATGACCATTGAACTTACAGCTAATAGGTATGCTACGTTTTCGACAAGAAGTTTATATGCTAGTCTAAACTATTTGACACTACTAGTACAGTCGACATGATAGTTTAGAACTTTAGATGGGCTCAAAGCGTTGTTAGATTTGCATGGTACAAATAGGTATAGTATTCTACAAAGTTTGTTAAACAAGACAAGGTTTGCTTTTGAAGCACACTATAAAGCAAATCTTGAAATCGAAAGGAAGAAAACATGATGATGATCATCAAAATTGCCTTTTGGCAACGCACGCTCTCTTTTCACTTCCCCTTTACGCGTTTTTTGAGTATTCCATCAACTAAAAAGTATCCAAAAGCAAAGTCTTTTGTTTTATTTAAGATACCATGAATCACTAAAATTTGTTATCTTTATATTCACATTCTAACGTGTATTGCTTGTGGGTAAGAAATAGCCACGGTTGACAAACTGAAGTTTGAGTCAAACTTGATTACATTAGATTTATAGTTGTTGGTTTCATAAAACTTTTCAGAAAAACAGATTTTTTTTTAAAAGTTTTGGACTATATTAATTTTACAAAAATGCATAAAACTAAGCTTTATTAGTTTAGGTTAATGTTTTTTGATTAACACCATCAAAATTTCGGTTACAACGAACTTTAATTAATTATGGTTCAAATTCATACTGGTTTAGGATTCAAGGATGGTATTTAATGAAACCAAACCAGTACCGAATGGTTTCAATTTTGTCGTGTTTTAGGTAATAGATTTAGATATTTTGTTTTTCTGGTTTATGACACTCATTTAACGTTGACATGTGAATATACTAATATTACTTGATCCAACTTCCGTTCATTTTGGTTAATGTCAATGATCCTATATAATAATGTAATTAACTAGTTATATACGAGTATCATGTTTCTGTTTGTGATTTAATTGCTAATCTGTAGTTAATGGACAGGATATTGCCCAAAGTTATACAATATAGAATTTGGGGTACAATCTAAGTAAGAATCGTTATAACTAGGGGGTAAAATGAAAATACTATAGTCAGAAAGATTTATTCCCAGCTTTTGGCAATAAATGTGTTGGGTATCACTGCACCGCAGAACCATGTTGTACTTTCCAATGTCTTTGTTGCTCCCTTGACTATGAAAATGATGCTTATACCACTAGTGCACTTGCCTTTGTTTCTTGGCAAACGGTAACATTAGTTATGTATAACTCCCCGGAATTTCAATTGCGCTCATATTCATCACTGTAGAGAGTTATCAGTATTTATCAAATCTGATCCGGTTTAGTTAAATATATGCAACACAAGCTATCTAGTTAAATATGTAGGAAAACAATTGTTGAGATTCAACAAATAAGAGTAATAATGCATTTATTTTTTTATTTTGCTTTTAGATATAGGGAAAATTAACAAACCTGACAAGTCGCCTTACGGTTTATTATTTTTCAAGCCTAAAATTTTCAAAAGTCCAAAATAAACCAAGAGCGAGTCATTTTTTGGGAAACTCGTGTCTACGTTTGTCACATGTTTTTAAACAATCGGATAAAGATTAATCTACCTATAATACTTGGACACTTGTTGGCTTGTGGTTGCGTTGTACAAGTTGACCAGTCGTCCGGTTTATTTTCGAGTTTTGAAATTTTAGGCCTAAAAAGTAATAAGTCGTAGGGCGACATGTCTAGTTTGGTAATTTTCTCTTAAATGTATGTTAAATTATAAAATCCACATTTAATTAGGTGTATCAAATAAAAGATCAATTACATTACTAACACATCATAAATTGTATAAAAATTTGTTAGTGAACCAAATTTTTGTGGGACGAAAAGTATTACTCGTAGTACAATTATGAGTTACTAACTTCTTAGCTATTGTTCTTTTGTAAAAAGAATTTCTAAAAATAAGTGAGAGAAAAAGATAATTATAATCAACCAGTATCTGTGACAACTGGGACACAAATCCAAACATTCATGTTCCATTGAGGACTCGAGAGTTTGATTGAAAATACGAGTTTTTTTAATAATGTTCGAGCAAACACCACAATGAGGTCTAACCATGCCAATGACCCTGATGATCATTTACTCATTGGCACATTTCATAATCAAGTCTTAGTTCATCCTATTAGAGTTCTCAAAAACGATTAATCTTGATATTTTCATTCGAAATACTGTCCTATTCATCGAAAAATGCATTATTAGAATCTGTATTTATGATCCTCGTGCGGATCACAAGCTCTTTGTTGTGTCCATACCTTTTCATTGTCAAAACCATGTGATCACTTATTTCATGTGAATATAACTTTTATCTAAATTTTGAGAATTTGATAGTTAATACGTATAGTTCACAATCGGGTTATCAAAACGATAAACTATCTTTTGCATAACATTTAAAGTAATACTTTTTAGCAATATTAGTGATACACACTTTTAAGTGGCTGTTTACATTAAAAAATCCTTGTTCAAGTGCAACCTTACCGAATTTTGGAAAACTTTTGCAAAGTAACTGTGACAATCTAAAGTAAAACTCTTGTCGGCCAAGGACCACCTCGCTCAACAACTCAACTCGATCAAATGCATATTTATGCTTTATCAACGATATGATGTCCAAGTTGGCCATAAGTTTGTGAAGAAGCCGAAAGAAAGCAACATGCAGCTAAAATTAGGGGACCAATACAATGGATATGTGATACGCGATCTCTTGCAAAGTTCGAGAATGTCAATGGCTAGAAAGTCAACTTTTAATGTCCACGAACAACATTTTCCTTACGATAGAAAAGTACCTGCTTGTGTGAAACACTTTTCGTTTTTTTATGAGAAAAGAAAGGTGAAATTGTTGTTAAATTGTGACACCCTTTGCAAATCTCACCTCGGCTGTAGCCTAGCTTGTAGAGATACGCTGGGTTTCTAAAATAATATTTAACCTGCAATGACACAACGCGTTTTGTGTTCAACTGCGGGTTGCAGTTAAGAGTGCTCATGTGACAATAGTACTCGTTTGGGTGAGCTGTCGGAAAGTCTTCGCATGAGGTTCACTAAAGCAAAACCGGGAGCATGTAGACAAAACGAACAAAATTGTGGTCGTCGATGTAGGCGGGGAGTGTTACATTTGTTGTGGAACATTTATATTATTACGAATGTCGCTAGGTTTTACTCCCGAAAGTATGTTTATTATTTTAGTAATTAGCTATGAATAACAAGGGGTGAATTAGTCCAATCACGCAATCAGATTACAGACACAGATGAGACTTTTTTAATCTTAAAAAGGCTATAGACGTGTGTTAGCTTAAATTAGGTTACTTGGTGAAAGAGAAAAGGTTACTTTTTCCCAATTATACCCCACCATGCAACAATAATGGAGGAACCATGCATGATTCAAATATACCTCTTTCTAGCATGTCATCAAGGTCAAACTTTGAAGCTAAGGATCATCACAAAATGACTCACAAAGGTGGGGAATTTGAGTCTCCTTTTCAAAAAAAAAAAAAAAAAGATTTGTTACCTAAGCTTTCTTCTTGAACTCAAAAGCAAGTAAACTTTAACAAACCAACCCCTTTTTTACTTTGTCAAAGTTACAAAAGAAAAGAAAGTGGTTCTGCTTTCTTAATGGAAAGTTACATTTTAAGGAAAATGAAGTTACTTGAATAGTAATATGTGTACAACTATGTAAAAAGTGTTCTAATTCACAAATGTTTTTTTTGCGTTTACTAAAAAAAGTAACTTTGCTTTTGCTAACGACTTGGTTAGAGTTTGCTACGAAAACGACTATCTTTGTAATGTAAGCAAGTGGCTGGTGATGCAAATCCATATCTCCACATTAATAGAACTTTGATTTCCCTATGATATACGTTACACGTCCGATTATGTTGTTTTGTCGGTATCGGTTTATTTTAGGTTTTTCTTCTTCCTCTAGAATTATATATAATATGTAAAAGGAAGCAAATGAAATTACGTAAAATGAGAAATGAGACTAGGCTAGGATGATGAGTGAAAGCACCGGTCTTTATAAAGATATACTCAATTGTGTTACTTCTTCATAGACGGTGATTTGGGAGAGATGCCATGCCAAACTTCCAACTCATGAAGCTTTTGCTAGATTCAAAGGAGATTTGACATCTACACCCTTTATATTTTCACTTTTTATATAAATTAAACGTAATATTTAAGTGTATGGCACCCAAAGATGCGTCTATCTACTCTACGGTATATAGTAATATCTATGTATAATATTTCTTAGTTATCGACCTTAGATGTGCTTATAGCAATATATATTTTTCTATTAACTTGAGCAAATAAAATCTCATTTGTGGTCTAAAGAACATGAAGAAGACAAACGTGAAACACGAAACACAACTAAGGGGTTTTAGGTCAACATATAATTATAAGCTTGATCTAAGATTACAACTTAATTGTAAACTTTATATAACCAATTGAAGTTACTCCGGACTAATATTAACAATATCGACAATTTATAATTTTAAATGTTAAGCGAGTACCTACGCATAATGGCAAAATTTTAGAGCGGAAAACAATCTAAGTTGCGAACTTCTTGTTAAATGTTTAGTGTAAACGTATTTTCAAGGTAGTTTTCTTGTTTCAAATTTACAACATAGTCAACTTTGCATTAAAACTAAAAATTCCAAAGTCAAAGGTAAATATGTTTTTATAAAATAACATTACTCGATTTTTAAGTTTCAAAAAATTTGATTTTCTTTTTATACGCAGTAAAGATATTGAATAATTTATACATGTTTATGAACTTTATGTTTATATTTCTCACGTCAAGAAAGACACTACCACCCTCAACAAATTTCTCACCACCATTTTGTGACTCGTGCAAAATAAAAATGAAGTGTTTCCAATATATCATACGTTTTCAATTGTTTGGAACTTATCAAACTTTTATACGATTTCTTATCTTCACATCTTGATCAAGTATACGTAACGTAAGCATACATTTGAATTTCTTACATCATTAAGATAGATATTAATTAAGTTTAAACTATTAAACAATAAAAATGAATATGAGAACTATATTGCCATAATGGATAAAGAAATGTTAGAAAGCTACTTTTGAGTTTCTCCACTAAGCAAGATGAGGAATTATGGTCTCTAATTTTAATTAATTTGCCCATACTTTACACACAAGCATGCAAGTCTTTTAAGTGCAAAAGTCTCAAAAGAATCAACCTGCCCCTTTGGATAGTTTTGTAAAAGGATAACCTCATTTTAGCCTACTTTAATTGTTGGTCAAGTTTTTCACTTATTAAATCATAAAGTTAGGGTTTAGTATCATAGTATGTGCTTTCTAAAGTTAAGACCAATCTTATTATGGAGAAGTGAAATTTATATCTTGGTATATCATCTCTGATTACTTAAATCAAACGTGATGAAATAGGCTTTTAAGTAATAACATATTTAAATAAAAAGTTGTTTATTTTATTTTATTTTTTTCGAAATGGAAATAAAAGCTAATTGTTCTAAATATCGGCACATATAGCTTGTAACATTCATTTAGTTATAACTGATTGATAAATGTACGTAGCTGTTTTATATTGAGATGAAACACACATGTATAAAAAGTTACAACTATTTCTATTATTGGTGTTTACCTTTTGGTTGTCGACGTTAATATTATCCAAAAATCTGAATGCAAGTTATGCAATAATTTTGCATTTATAGTTAAATTGCTATCTACTCCGTATCTTGTTTCGATCCATTTATTTCAAATGGGCACAAACTTTTTTCAACTACATTCTGGGCCACTTCATAAATTGTTTCTTATCCTTCTCCACGCATATGAAATCATTTACGGAGTAGTTTTGATGGCAACATATTTGCCAATAACTACTTAAGGCCACCAGAATCTTTTCTTTTCAAGGGCATTTATAATAAACGTTAGCGAGAGGTTAGGCCGGGTGCATCAGTGATCGCGATCACAACCGTCAACGTCACATTAATTTTTTAACACAACCAACATCATCACCAACGTAGTGTAATAAGACAACAAACTTTACTACTCAAGTATACCCCACTTAAACACAAATATATCCCAGAAACCAAATCACACACACAACCCTCTTTTATTTCTTCCCCAACTCGGCCGTTGGGACGACCATCTTTTCCCAAACAACCACCAAGGATGCGTCTTGTGGTGGTGTATGTTATAAGAATGACGTGTCGAAGGGGTCGAAGACTCGTCTCCCTTCCCTTATTACACCCAGCTTTAGAGCGAACTAATCACATAGGAGTGGAAAAGTGGTCACATGGATCACTAAACTATAATAAACCAATTTAGAGATGACAATTTAATATCAATAAATATGAAACATTTTTTTGGAAGTTTGTGAGAGAAGAAGACTACAAACCTTAAGTAAATACTAAGTTTTCTAGCCTAGCATGACAATTGAAGAACTAACACAAGACATCATCAAACAAACAATGATAAACATAATTGATTGATTCATCAAATAACTTATCTCTTCAATACATATAAGTTTTTGAGAAGCTCTGAAAAATAGTTGAAAATCGTGTAGGGTTTGTCTCCCAAAAATTCACGTGAAATTATGAAACAAGCCAAGAGTATGTATAATTTTTGCATATTTGACTGCATCAAAGTATAGTTGTAACCCTGTCAGCCCATCGGCTTCGTTTAGGGTTTTTCTTCACCGACCTTGTGTGACGACATTAGCCTTGATGGTGACGACGTCTGATAAGGAAATATTTGTTACGCTTTTAGGAGGTCATTTAAGCCCTAAATCGTGATATTATGATAAAATATTGCCTCAAATCATTTCTTTTGTCATTTTAGGTACTTTGGACAAGAATTCTGAAAAATGGAGCATTTTGGACATTTTTTGAGTGAAAAGTGAAGAAAAATACAAAGTCAAGAAACCATGCTGGAATTTGCACANGAGGTCATTTAAGCCCTAAATCGTGATATTATGATAAAATATTGCCTCAAATCATTTCTTTTGTCATTTTAGGTACTTTGGACAAGAATTCTGGAAAATGGAGCATTTTGGACATTTTTGGAGTGAAAAGTGAAGAAAAATACAAAGTCAAGAAACCATGCTGGAATTTGCACCTGACGGCGTCAGACACCACAAGGTGACGCCGTCACTTGAAGACTCAAGAGATGGATTTTTACTTAAACATGACGCTCAAGTGAAGAATATTTGATTTAACACCTGACGGCGTCAGGCGTTAGGAAGGCAAGGCCGTCTGGCTTTGATGTTACACGAGACGGCCCAAAAGTATTTATAAGGTGACGGCGTCAGAAGTGTTTGAAGGCCATCCAAAAACCCTAAACATGGCGTTCTGACGGCGTCAGGACTTACAACCTGACGCCGTCAGCTTGTATTCTCTATATATATATTTGGAATTTTCATTCATTAGTGTGGAACTTTTGTGCAACAAACCCTAGACGATTTTCACAGCTTATGTAAGGGTTTCAAACCCTTCTTTCACTCATGTTTAATTGAAGATAAGTCTACCTTTTAATCATTCAATATGTCTATGTGTTGTTTGATTATCTTTTATTCTTGTCTTTTTTTTAATGTGCTAGCTTAGGTTTTTAGTGTTTGCTTAGTGTTGGGAATTATGCTAAGTAAGAATTCTGCTGAAGAGCTGGAATCTGCTGAAGATAACTTTCTGTGGAAGAATAGTTTCTGCTTAGTGTGTTTCTGCGGATATAGATAAACCGCGTATTTTGTATTTTAGTTAGTATATGCATGAGTTTTATTAGGAGAAGATAATGCATATCTTTGATAGTTTATAGATTATACGTTTCCTGTGAAACGGTTTAGGGTTAGAGTTCCTTGTCTATAAAAGAACATCTTATTATATTTTATGTACGAGTTTGAAAAACAAGTTTTAGTTTTATAAAAGATCCATAGAGGATCAAAGAGTTCTTAGTATTCTGTGTTATTACTTGTGTTTGTTTCCGCTTTAGAATACAAGTATTGGAGACTTTCTATTAGTGTGTTTGTGATTACATAAACATTGCTAACGATTCACGAGTGCTCAAAGATCTATCAAGGTCTAAGTTTCAACAAGTGGTATCAGAGCCTCGGGAGAGTCTCTGTGATACTAAGAACATCACCTTCTTACACACACATAAACAAAACAACCAACCATCATGCCTGGATCTGACAATGAGACAGATGTTACACTCAATCAAAACACCACATCCTTACATCAACTCAATCTCACAAACAGTAATGCAAAATTCCCTTACCTCAAGAAAGAAGAATATGAACTTTTGGCCATGAAGATGCAGAACTGGATCACCAACATTGACTACAATCTTTGGAAGGTGATCCTTAAAGGTAATAGCCCAAAGAGGACTGGAACAGATCAAGAAGGAAGGATGTACCATCTTGATCCTACAACTGCTGAAGAAATTCTAGCTGTGCAGAGGGAAAGTAAAGTTAGAACTATTCTCCTTCAGGCTATCCCAGAGGATCACTTGGTTGACTTTCACTTCATGACTGATGCAAAGGATATCTGGATGGCCATAAAAGCTAGGTTTGGTGGGAATGAGGAGTCCAGAAGGATGAGGAAATCCATGCTCAAGTAGCAGTTTCAAGAGTTTCA
>LBNU01035404.1:0-12090 GCA_014162995.1 Artemisia annua
GCGCGGGGAATATACGGAATTATTGATTTAACTAAGATGAACACAAACACAATAATATCACCCAACTAAAACACTTCAATATATTGATACGAGCACTTGAATAGTGCTAGGGTTTTGCAACCTTGAAGTGAATAAATGCTAGAATAATTCGTACTCTAGTCTAACCCTAGGATTCTTTATACACCAAGGAACCCTACAGGCTTACATACAACTTCCACTTCCTACCCACGACTATGATCTTCTAACATAATATAATATTACATAATATCTATACTATAAATACAAATATTCGTACATAAACTTATCACATAGCAGCAGAGTCTCAGCAGTATACTTCCAGCAGTAGAGTCTCAGCAGTAGTCTTGTCTAGCAGTAGAGATTTTGCACTTAGCAGTAGACTTGACTAGTTAGCAGCAGTGTAGCATCCAGAAGTAGAGTTACTTCAAAACCCAACATAAATCATCCTTAAATAGTATCGGTGGAAAATGAAGAGGGTTGACCACAGTTAAGGAAATGTGGTACGGGAATGTTTTAAGAGAGTGGACAAGTGTTTTGACTCGGAATTTGGGAAACTTGATGGGATTAACCCATGAGGTTGAGAAAAACATTGTGAGACTTACAATGTCTTGAGGAAAGATTTAGAGATCGGAGACCTGTGTGTTATGGGCCTACTGGCTAGACATGGTTTGTCAGCATTTAGCCATGTTAGTAACTTGGATTTCTAGTGTTGCAGTACTACTGTTAGCAACTAGTTGCCGGATGGCACCCTGAGTTATGGCTTTGCAAGACAACACAAGATTAGAAGGGTAACATCATAAGTCAGTCATAATGAGGATTACGAAAACTCCGACTTAGATATTCTTACAAGTTCTAGCTAATAGAAACTTGTGAATGACGAGAAGTACAAGTTCTAACTCTTAGAACATTGTAGGATGAGGTAGGGAGAGAGATTAGAGTAGGAAAAATGGAGTGAAAAATGACGGAGGAATGAAACGAAAGGATAGGATTAAAACGGAAGAGTAGGAATAGGTAGAGTGGGAAAGGACGGGAGTATAGGATTAAACGGTAGAGTGGGGAAGATAGAGGAATAAGATACCTCGAAGTTTGTTTTCCCCCTAAGGTTCTTAGTATAATCCGTAAAGAATTATCTAGTTTTCTAATGATAGCCTTAAAATCTAAGGGTAGTTTTTCTTAACCTAGTTGGTGAAGGAGATCCTAAAAGGGGAAAAGGGCTAGACGGGATAGGTGATCCTATAACTAGAGGTTTGTCACTATTTCTAGGTAAAGTTCTAGGTTTAGTCTTTCGACCAAAGTTGTCTATCTTATGTCCTAGGTACTTAAAACCAGGTAGAGTAATATCGATAGTATTTTCCGAGTGAGATCCTAATGTGTAACCTAAGGTGTGTCAATTCCTAAGAAACTAAGCATAGGTAGACTAAAATCCTCAAATGTCTTATTCCTAGTTATAACTGGTAACCTCAAGTTGTAAGCCTAGGTCTTATAAAATTTAGGGTAGGCTCGGGGTATCCTAAAGGTATATTGTTGCTAATGGTTTCTAAATCCTTATACTACATGACTTTGAGGATAGTGTGTGGAAAATCCTAATAAGGGGTAGGTCACTTATGAAACTAAGTGTGGGTAAACTACATCCTCAAAACGGTTTGTTCCTATTTCCTATCCTATTACTAAACTAGATGCTAAAGGCTTAAGGTTCTAGGTTCTAAAGGCTTGTTCCTATCTCGTTAGTAAACTACCAACCCTATCTAATCCTTTGTTATTCTTAAGTTTCCTATACGGTATCCTAAAGGTTTCTAATCTAATTCTAATATCCTCGATACCAAGTATAATTCTTATCTTAAACTAAATCCTATCTTATAGGGATGTCTTTTCTAGTTTCTACCTATCGGGATTCTAGTTCGGTTTCTAACCTAATTAAACCTCAAAGGTTCCTAATCTTATTTTCTATTTCCTCAAGGGTTTCTTAGATAGCCTATTTTAATGTTTCAAAGTATCATATTTCTAATCTTAGGTTTACCTAAGGGCATCATAAAATTATTTCTATCCTCAAATATGGGAATTCTAGAGAGGGTAATACGGGTTTTATTCAGAGGGGAAACTACTTCGGGAATCATAGTGATCTAAGGGAGTAAAGAGGGAAGGATAAAAGTATGCTCGTATATAATACTATTATATACTTGCATATAGGAGTAGTTAGGGGAAGGCTCTCTAACTAGGGGAAACTAAGAAGTTTTGGAGGAATGGGGATTAGAGACGGAGGAAGAGTAGTTTAAATGTCATGAGGTCGTAACCACAATAGGTCATAAATAACATGTCATAACCAAAAGTTTAGCAAGTATCACTATTTATGCCATATATGATTAGGAATGACAGAGGTTTTGGGCAAATTGCCGGGTATGAAAAAAGAAGGAAGTTTTTGTGGGAAGGGTGTTTATAGGGAGTGGATTTATTTGTCGGAGCCAACTTTATCAGCATTTACTAACTACCTAAAGGGTAATATCCTAGGTTTAACCTTATAATGCCTAAAGTTCAAAAACAATATTCCTAAAGAATATTCTTCTATCTTATGAAGTGTTGGGTTCTAAGGTGTTGAGACTACCTAACCTAAATTCTTAGGGGTTATGAGTAATACATACCCAATAGTATTACTCATAGGATATACTAAAACCTCGAGTAGATCATAACAAGTACCTAACTTGTTATATTTTCCTAAGGATAGATAATTTCCTAAGGTTTAGGGTATCCTAGAGTATCCTAATAAGGGATGGTCGGGAAGTAGGGTTTCTATCCTCGAAAGTACTTAAGGGGTTTATAACTAGGGCAAAGTGTCATAACTTATCTTGTAGGCATCCTAGTTAGTACCATTATATATAGTCCATATCGTAAGATGGAATTCTAACCTAAAGCTTATCGGGCAACTAAAGTGTACTAGTTGATGTTTTCTCCTAAGATTACCTAATACCTAAGGTCGCAAGGACTTCCTATATCTAATTGGGTAAGTGGTTGGTTATTATCTATTATCTTTTCTAGGGCATAAATCCTATTGGGTTACTACTTAGCTATCGCTATGACCTTTTTCTATCTTCAATAAAAGGTCAATAAAGATTTTACCTAAACTATTCAGGATATTCTAAACCTAATCTTTCTAGTGTTCTAAGTGTGTCTCATGGGAATCTCTTCCAACCTCAAATTTCCAAGATGAGGTGGGAAGATTTGTGGGGATATAGGGAGGTACTAAGGTATAGGGTGGTTTCCTAAATAGGCTAGATTTACTATAGGTAAGTGCGATAGGATAAGTGGGTCTCCTAAAGAGTCGGGAAAATAGTGTTTCGAGGGATAATCTAGTACATTCGAAGAGGAAAGAGCAGTCTCCGAATGTAAACTAGATGAGACGGGGGTAGAGTAGTAGGGTGTAGACATAGCTAGATAATAATAGAAATGATATGCAGCATTTAGCAGTTAAGCAGTTAAGTACTATGCTAACCTGTAGCATATGTTGTTACGGAGGATGGCAATGGCACTGAGGACTTTCTCGAGCTTAGGAAAATAGTTGTAGTTTAGATTTTGACCTTGTTCTCTAAAACTGAGGCTTTGATACCAATCTGTAATACCCCCATTTTCACAGACCGCAGCGGATGTTAGGTCTGGGGTATTACTTCATGGAATCACAGTCACAATAATAGAAAACGACTCGAAAAGAGACGTTTTTATAAATAAGTTATCATTCATTTAGAATATCAGAGTTTTATTATGATGAGGTCCCGTGAATCTAAGTGTAAAATAGTGTTTGAATGATAATAAAGTTAAAAATCCTCCGATTTCGGTGCCGCTTCCTGCCAAAGCTCCGTAACGGCTATATACCTTGGATACATGCTTAAAGAGTTAACATTAGGTTTTGAGTGAGAGTCATAGGTTTAAGTGATATTGTGTGAATACGAGTTTAGTAAAGCATGGGCTAAGTTGTTATACACCCATGTAAAGTGGTAGAAACCGTATTTAAACAATTTGTATCCGTCAGCATTGTATGATCAGTACAATACTGAAGACAGGGGGTTATTGCACTAAGCTCATGAACCACACGTTAACAATCCGGGTAATGGGGGCTGCAGACCCAACCATGAGGGGATGGGAAGGATAACTTTGCCAAAGTTAATCCTTTAGAGGGTTCAAATATAGTACTTATTGATTCCATCCAGNGTATTGGATGAATGTTTATCGATGTTAGGCTTAAGAAAACTGGCAGACTTCCAATTGGTAACATGCTTGAACGTCTTAAGAAACATGAACCAAGGTGTAATAAGGTTATTTGATTGTATTTAATGCATGAGCGAATTCTAGTGATCCCATGTTAGGAGCTTCTTAGCCGGCTCGACATAGGAGTGAAGTAGGAGCTTATAGAGCTGGGAAAGTCCGTACACACCCCCACGACCATTATTAAGGAATACGATCCGTCATCCACGCAATTAATCCACACTAATCAATCGGTAAAAGATAGTTAGGGAGTAAGGAAATCTAAGTAAATACACTTCTCTCCATATAGTTTTCACAAACATTTACTTTCTTGTTATTTTATTTTATTTGCATTAGTGGTTATTTGGGTTAGTTGACTAGCAACTAATTCCGCCCACTCCTTCAAAACCCGAGATATTTACTTGCTTTCATAAAAATATAAAAATACAAAAAGAATCTTCCCTCACCCTTAGACCTATTAGAGTAGCTTTTCAATCCTAACGACACTATTCCCGCAGAGAACGATCAATCCCCCGGTACTTGCCACTACACTATACTGCATTGGTCAGGTACACTGCCTGGTGGGGATTGCAAGCTTCTCAAGATCCTTTGAGAAGTAAAACCCTAGTGCGTGGTCACAATCCCGCGCATCAGGCTATGTTGTTATACACCCGTGTAAAGTAGTAGAAACCGTATTTAAACAGTTTGTATCTGTCAGTATTGTATGATCAGTACAATACTAAAGACAGGGGATTATTGCACTAAGCTCATGAACCACATGTTAACAATCCGGGTCATGGGGGCTGCAGACCCAACCATGAGGGGATGGGAAGGATAACTTGCCAAAGTTAATCCTTCAGTGGGTTCAAATATAGTACTTATTGATACCATCCAGAAAGATGTAGTATTAACGGGAGTTGTCAAACTCCAATAGATCTATCAACTATATTCGCGTTCGCGTGGGTAAAATATCCCAAAGGATCAGATTCATGAATTTTAGTTATGTAGTGGTGGCAGATAGTTTACTCGTGCAACAACCAAAGAAAAAGACTTGTATTCGGTTTTAAAGTAAAGCAAGTAGCATGTATCCCCCTCACAGGGTTTGTAAAGCATTTAGAGTGAAAGTTAAAAAGATGTGAGGCTACAAAACTCACCCGGGCTTAGTGAAATGTGATTGATGTCAAAAGTGACTCGGAGACTAGACTGCCTACTCACGTATCCTAGGGTTTGTTGGTGTGGGCGTATGTCAAGCTTTAGTTATCTTGTTTATGTTTTCTCAAGTAATTATTCTTAGGGTTTTTAGTGTTAGTTATAACATAACACCGTTCAGGCCATCACAATCCAGAATTATATAAGACTCCTCACATGAAGCTCCCTAGTATTGTATTATGTTATCAATATAATACCGTTCGGGCCATCATAATTCAGAAGTATATAACCCTCACATGAAGTTCCCTAGTATTGTGTTACGTTGTTAAGTATTTTAGGTTATAACCTAACACCGTTCGGGCCATCATAATTCAGAAGTATAAGACTCCTCACCTGAAGCTCCCTACTATTGTATTATGCGGCCAACATAATACCGTTCGGGCCATCATAATTCAGAAGTTAATACTCCTCACATGAAGTTCCCTACTATTGTATCATGTTATTAAGTACTAGTCTTTAATTATCACCGTTCGGGCCATCATAACTCAGAAGTATATGCAATAATCGTTTGAGGAGACAGGGCACTTTAAATCGTAAACCCAGCAAACTCGTCACAATGAAATATCCACATGATACTCCTGGCATGAAGTTCCATACTATTGTGACACATCACATAAAAAGATAGCACTTTTATTTATTAAGTAAATGTTTCATTTTATACCTTTATAGTTTGTATATTTACAATTTCTACCCTAAACTTATAACATTTAGGCATTTAAGTTTCTAGACTTTACACAATTAGTCCCTATACTTCTATATTTTAAGAAAATGGCAGAAATGACCCTTGGACTTATAAGTTTTCAAGATTTATCATTTATACCCTTAACTTACTAATATTTACAAAACTAGTCCTTATATGTTTATAACTATTTTACTTTCTATCCTAAGGTTATAGAACTTTGCAAAAAGGGTCCTTATACTTATAACTTCTAAGAAATATCAAAAACAGTCCCTAAACTTAATATTTTCAGGAATTTACCATATATACCCCTATGCATGAAAACTATTACAAAACTAGTCCTTTTTCCATGCAAATTGTATTTTAATGTGACAACTAAGTTTCTTAGCTTATGTTTAACTAATTTATACTTAATTAAGTCTCCTAAATCAGATTATATCACATAATAAGGAAATTTAGCATATAAACACATAATTATCTATAATTAGGGTTTTAAAATGAAAACTCCTAAATAAAAATGGTCAAGGCTTATCTAAGGGTTCTAAGGCATATCCTAGGAGTCCTATATCAGTACTAAGGCTATTAGAATCAAAGTGGAGTCTTCCTAGGTCGGGGGAGGCTTAACGTGAAGACTAGGGTTTTCTAAGCTAAAACTAGGACTCGACAAGGACTAGGCCTATACCACTTGACTCCTCTTAGGGACTTAGAACTACAGAAAGGTGTAGGTAGAGAAGAGAGGAGAGGGTTGATTCAAAATTGTGAGAGTTTGGGGGTATTTATAGGGTAACGGGTGGTATAGGTGTCAAAATGGGTCGCTAGGTTATTTTACCAGGGTGGAAGCTCCCTTTTACCCAAAATGGGTCGCTAGGTGTCAAGGAGGGGGAAGGTCGACTCATGGCAGCTAGGAGGTGATGTGGTGAGTCTAGGGGATGACTAAGGACTGCTATATACTAGCTAGGGGGCTGGAAAGGCGGTTATAGGGTGTTTGTGGTGTAAAATGGCCTAAAATGGCAAGTAGCTTACAAAGCTACTTGTAAGCTACTATGGAGGTGTGTGGTAGGGTGCTAGGTTGTGACAAGGAGGTGTGTAAGCTACTTGTAAGCTGCTAGGGTTGGTACTTGTCACACCTCGCCAAGGCGGAAATGCGAGTGTGTAACTTCATGGATATCATCACAACAAATGGTGTCTAATAGAGAAATACTACTATGCACATAAATAGAGTAAAGTACAAACACGAAGTGTTGTAACAATACCCCAAGAATAAAATAACTAAATCAAAAATCCAAAGGTATCTTCAATAGATATGAAAGTACCAAATGAAAAACATAAACGTATCACAACCAAATTCAAATAAAGTCAAATCCAAACATAAATAAAGTTTTCGAATGCAACTAAGTCTCGCCTAATTGCTGCTCTCGACTTTAGCCTTAGAATGCTCACCTGAAAATGATGCTTAAAACGTCAACATAATGTTGGTGAGATTCATAGGTTCAAGACACACATTCACACTCAAGGCAACCAGTTCACTGTGATTATAAAACATAGCTGGACAAATAAAGATAGTTATCATATAAGCTAACATGCAATCACACAATCAAAAGGCAACCATTGGGACGGAACGTGTCCCCCGCTCCAATATTGGCATCAATTAGGTCGCATGCGCGAGCAACATGATAAGCTTCCTCCTAATTGAATCACGTATATATCTACAATCTTATCATCACACCGTATAATCATCACACATAGCATTCACATGATAACATTATAAGTCCAAGCTTTTAAACCACACATAATCACAGTAACTCAAATCATTTATCAAAAGCATCATTCCCATCCCAAGTTTAAAACAAAGTAAAAATATGGGACTATGAACTCACCTCAACTTTGCAGCGTCCAGCAAATAACAATCACAAATCTATACAACACAAAATAGGTTCACGTTACACATGGTTAAGCTAAAACCTATAACCCATGTAATACTCATATGATGGATGTCTAAGGTTCATATGACCCACCATGGATCTCCTAGACTCCATACCAATCACCATCAACCACTAATGCTTACTAAATCCCTTGCACTTATAATTTCAGAAAACACATAATTTTAGGGTATATTCACCCACATAAAATAATAACAATTTAAGCTTAACAACTCACACCAAAAATTCACCATGGTCTCTCATAAGCATACAAGCTAATCCCAGAAGGCCATGGTCTAATAACACACACAAATACCTATAAGAAAATCAAACTTGTCAAGTATCTCGATTCGGATCTGAACGCACACCAAAAAGTTTTGATTAAAGAAAAATACTTCTACAACTTTTTATCGCGAATCCTTTTTGTAGGAGTCTAAGATAACCTAAAGCTCAACTTTCCCAGAAGGGCTAACCTGAATATCACTTTTTCACCCACAAATCACTATCAAACTTTTACCCCAATTCTGTCCTGGTTTAACAACTTTAACACCTTAATTTGTAAAAATCAAAAGACTAATTTCCCAACCACGAAATCAATCGTGGTCGGACTTTTTCGAACGCTCTTTCATTGAACTTCAGTTTAGAATAAAAATTTGTGATATAACTCATTTCCATATACTAAATATCTTCGTATCTTTACAGCCCTAATATTCTGTCCAAACCCTAACTCATTAACTAACGCATTTAGTGATCAAATCTCTTCACCAAAACATTATACTATTATTAACTAATGATCCTAACATATTAAACATCATTAATTTACAGAAGTTTATAAACCCTAGATCCGTCATAATTATTATTACATGAATTAGTATAATAATTAAACAATTGAACATAGGTTTTAAAAATTTTACCTTGATCTTTGATTATTGCTTCAAAAGAATAAACCCTAATTTTTCTTCCTTCTTTTCTCCTTGTGGTCGACCAAAATATGCAGGAAAAAAGGTTTGGGAGCTTTGGTTTTGTATTTATAATTATTTGATGGATAATTCCTTAACTTAGAGTTGTTATTGGGCTACAATTGGGTTTCTTTCCCCTCTTTTTCCCCCTAGCCGGTCGATCACCCCCCCCCCATATACATATTTTTATTTTTTTATTAAATTTATTTATTACACTCAAAACCTCACACTTTTCATATTTTATGCATTCCCATAACGAAACCTAACGTCTTTTGCGATAAACCTTAATTTTACGACAATCCGGAAAATAATCATTTTCAAAACAAAGTTTCCACAAATAGAATTTCACACACTCTATAAACATTTCCCATGAAAACAACCATCTCGTAACTTACTAACGCTCAAATACTTGAACGAAGACTTGTTACACAAAACCGCAAAACACCAAAACTATACAACTCACTTCTACACCACAAAGGTGTTCAAAATGAATTTACTCAAACTCAACACCACTCAAATCATAACAACAACCTTAACGCAAAGGGATTTAGTTCCATACTCATACTTATCATAGCTATATCATACATATCTCACACATAAAACACTTAATTCACACCAAACAAAGTTAAACGACTAAAGACTATTAGTCAAACTAACCTGTTAAAATCACGGTTGTCACCTCATCCCCCACTTAGGGAAATCGCGTCCCGAGATTTAACAGTTCGTCTCATCAACCTCCTCAGCTAACAACTTCGGATACTTAGATCTCATTTGGTCCTCACGTTCCCAAGTAAATTCAGGACCACGCTTGGAGTTCCACCGTACTTTAACTAAAGCTATCTTACTACGTTTCATACTCTTAACCTCTCGGTCCATAATCTCAACAGGTTCCTCAACAAAATGAAGAGTCCTATTAACCTTAATCTCGTCCAATCTCACATGCAAACTAGCATCCGCCAGACATTTCTTCAGATTAGATACGTGAAACGTATCATGCACACCACTTAGTTCCTCAGGCAATCTCAAACGATATGCCACAAGTCCAATCCTCTCCGTAATCTCAAACGGCCCTACATACCTCAGTGCTAACTTACCTTTCTTACCGAAACGTACCACACCCTTCCAAGGAGACACTTTCAACATCACGAAATCAACAACATTAAACTCTAAAGGCTTACGGCGATTATCCGCGTAGCTCTTTTGGCGATCTCTTGCAGCCTTAAGTCTTTCCTTAATTTGGAACACCATATCCGTAGTCTCTTGTACCAATACAGGACCAATTAGTTGACTCGTCCCAACTTCTGCCCATAGAACAGGTGACCTACACTTCCTCCCATATAACATTTTGAACTGTGCACATCTAATACTGGTATGATAGCTGTTATTATAGGAAAACTCAGCCAGAGGTAAATGAGTATCCCAGCTTCCTCCAAAATCAATAGCACATGCCCGAAGCAAATCCTCTAAAGTCTGTATCGGTCGCTCACTTTGCCCATCAGTCTGTGGATGATAAGCAGTACTCATATCCAACCATGTATCCAATGCCTTTTGCAACGATTGTCAGAACTGTGTAGTAAACCTACTATCACGATCCCAAATAATAGACAGAGGTACCATGCTTCGCCACAATCTCATTAATATAATTCCTTGCCAACTTCTCCATCTTATAGTCCTCACGAATGGCCAGAAAATGCGCAGACTTCGTTAGTCTATCCACAATGACCCATATCGTGTCATGCCCATAACTTGTTCGAGGCAACTTGGTAATAAAATCCATCATTATATTATCCCACTTCCATTCAGGAATTAGCGGCTGCTGTAACAATCCAGAGGGTTTCTGATGTTCAGCCTTAACTTTCAAGCAAGTTAAACATTGACTAACATACACAGCTATCTCCCTCTTCCTTCCCGGCCACCAATAAGCATCTCTAAGATCATAGTACATTTTATCAGACCCTGGATGAATTGAGTATCTCGTCTTATGAGCCTCTTCCATGATCAACCTTCTCACATTCCCTACTAGCGGAACCCAAATTCGATCCAAGAAATACAGTCCACCATCCTCCTTTCTTTCCATTTGTTGATCTAACCCACGCAACATTTCGGCCATAGCGTTCTCATCTTTGAGAGCTTCCGCTTGTGCTGCTAATATCTTACCTTTAATTCCTAACTGCAACGTCATGCTCATAGCTCGCACACGCTTAGGCTTAATTCTTTCTTTTCTACTCAACGCATCAGCGACCACATTCGCTTTTCCAGGATGATAGCGAATCTCGCAATCATAATCAGTTATCAGCTTCATCCATCTCCTTTGGCGCATATTCAGCTCCTTCTGAGTAAAAATATGCTGAAGACTCTTATGATCAGTGTACACTGTACTCTTCGTACCATACAAATAATGTCTCCAATTCTTGAGAGCGAATACCACCGCACCAAGCTCTAGATCATGAGTGGTATAATTATTCTCATGAATCTTGAGTTGTCGAGATGCATAGGCTATCACTTTCCCTATTTGCATTAACACACACCCAAAACCTTGATTTGACGCATCACAATATACCACAAAATCATCTGGCCCGTCAGGTAACGTCAGGATAGGTGCATTACACAAACTATCCTTTAATGTCTGAAAAGCCATCTCTTGCTCATCTCCCCAAACATACTTCTTATTCTTTTGAGTCAACGTAGTGAGGGGCTTGGCAATCTTCAAAAAGTTTGCTATAAATCTCCTGGTGACAACTCGCAAATTTCAGACTCTCATATATTTATTCTTACGTACTCCTATCTGCGTTTCGTAATAAATTGTTGAGTTTTAGAATATTTCACGCGTGATCTGGCACTAAAATGAGTAAAACGTGAATATTAAGTTAATCAGACAATGGAGAATAAAGGTATAATTATTTATAACCAAAGTTCATGGAAAAACACTTCTAAGATTATTGGAAATAATCTAGGGTGCTCGGGAAATAATTATCTTACGTCTTATTTGTCCCGTTGGTGTCTCGTTAAAAATATAAAGGAAATGGCAGAAAAGGTCCCTGAGGGCGCGCTAGGGTTTGCCATAAGTCCAACTACA
>LBNU01035405.1:0-15034 GCA_014162995.1 Artemisia annua
ATAATCTTTTAATAATGATTATGGCTAAGCATTCGCGGATCTCATTATTTGGGATTTTAAATTTGCGGAGAACGTGAAATGATAGAGTTTCTTTAGAAGTTAGATGCTAAGCATAGAGTAGTTGGATCTCTTTAAAGCTCATCGAAGGTACTCATGTCTTTTTGTTCCCACAAAATTGCTTCACCCCATATATGTGCAAAATAATTAAGGATGTTAGGTTTAGCCGATGAGTAGTTCTTTTTCTTCTTAAGAGAATCTTTGCTTGGGAAATTGGGTACACATCATGGATACACGTCAATTAAGTTGTATTGTATATCGTTAAATAAGCGTAGTACGCATGAGGTTTCGGAGCTACCCAAAAGCCCGTTGTTATGTACGAGCTAAGGTGCTTTGAGACTTCGGATTGAGATCGGACCTTGGATCCTAGATTCCAACCCTAGCAGTTGGCGGTAGGTCTTGGACTGAAACCGTGAAGGTTCGGAGTTGAGAAGTTACTAAGGCAAGAAAAAGAAAGAAAAAAAAAAGAGTGAAAAAAAAGTATCAATAAAAATGAGAAAAGAAAAAGAAAGAAAGAATAAGGATGTATGTTGAAGATTTATGGACCAAGAGTTCTAGTGTTAAGACTAAAGTTGGTCGCGCGTGAGGTGCATGTTACGATCCTAGATCGGACGCATGAGGTGCACGTGAAATGTACTCGCCAACTTATGTCTATTTCTGATGTATTCCAAAGTCTTTGTATGTATCCAATATCCTTGATGTGGACCACATTTCTCTTGCAAACACAATAAGAAGACCTGTCTTTATGAATAAGTAGCTTGTCACTTCTTTTATTGCTAGTTTTATATGAAGTGTATATAATTAACCCTTTCTCGTTGGCTCTAATCTTATCGGTGAGTAAACTCTTAGTGGTTACTTATGTCTATCCTGCTTTTCTAAAGACGTTAGATAAAGTAGGCGAAGAAGAGGCATGGCGACCCAATACTAAGCTCAGCTAGACACAGAGGTTATCAATGCACTAACAAAAGTCACCAAAGACATCAACATATAAAATTTAATTAATGGAAAGCAATTTTAAGGGGAGTGCATGATCTTCCGTAGTCACATGACACAAGCCCATCAATCCTGATGAATTAAAGCGTACTAATACAATAGAACAAAACTACTTAATGAATTAAATACATGCATGACCTTCTTACAGCTCTTGTATCTCCTTTTCTAGTGTGTCTTATGCTTCTGCTCGACTGGAATCGACTTAGGGTTTTGATATTTGGTCTCTTTTATTCGTATGCAGCCTTGGGGTATTTATAGTTTCTGTCTGAGGGATCGATGCGGCGCATAGAATGAATAGATGCGGCGCATCGACTTAACTTCGCGTGGGGTCCTAGATTAATATATTCTGGAATATTCGTACACCGTCTTCAGATGCGGCGTAACTTGATCTTTGTATGCGGCGCATGTTCTTTAACAGTCTTGGATTGTATCTTGTGAAATCTTGATAGTGATACGCCGTATGTTGGAAGTGTAATGCGGCGTATCTGGAGTAGAAAGAGCTTGATCTTCTTCTTTGACCAAAGTTTCATATGCGACGCGTGTCAGAATTGCAAGCGGCGCATTCTTCAAAGTCAGGCAATGGTCTTCGAATTCATCTAAGTATGATATTGCGTCGTATCTGTTGAGTGAGATACGGCNATTGTATCTGGTGAAATCTTGATAGTGATACGCCGTATGTTGGAAGTGTAATGCGGCGTATCTGGAGTAGAAAGAGCTTGATCTTCTTCTTTGACCAAAGTTTCATATGCGACGCGTGTCAGAATTGCAAGCGGCGCATTCTTCAAAGTCAGGCAATGGTCTTCGAATTCATCTAAGTATGATATTGCGTCGTATCTGTTGAGTGAGATACGGCGCATCTTCTGGATTTCAGTAGACTTTTGACGTCTTGCTTGTTTTGCTCCATAATTAGTCTAAAATCGCCAAGTTTCACATATTTCCTGTTTTTACCTGAGAATCACTAAAGTAAACGTAAATGCACCAATTCTCATACATAATATAATAAAACAGGTAAATTAAATAGGATAAATGATGATATAAAAATGTACTTATTTGAGTTCATCAAATATCCCCCCACTTGAACTTTACTTGTCCCCAAGTAAACCTTAGAATTAATCATATGAAAATATGTCCCGAAAGATTTTTCTCATTAAGCACATATTCATTTTATATCATAATCACACAACTAAACACTTAACGAGGTAGAAACCAAAATAATATTTAAATGTAAAACAATTCTAAATCGTTTAGTTGCTCAGTCGTGACGAATATTCTATCATAGGCTTGACAAGTATACACATCTCCCCCACTAAAGCCAAGGAGTAACAAGTCTAAAGCGGTAAAAAGGGTTATGAGGTATTGAGGTTTAAGGGTTGATCATTCTTTTTAATCTCTATCGATCTCATATTCCAAAAAAAGCGACAAAATCACGAATACATGATTGAATCCACGACCACGATACTCGCAATTGCTCAATTCCTTAACTCGAATAGGCTAAAGATAGGACCAAGTAATCTTTACCAATAATAGTATATCAAAAATGGATACAAAATCATAAATACATAGCCGAATCCACGACTACGATACTTAAGATTGCTCAAATCCCTAATCTCAATAAATCAAAGGCTTGGATGACGAATGATATAGGGTATGGATAATATTTGGGATATAAATTGGTGTAAAAATAATAATAAACAAAACAAATAGAATTAAAATCCTAAGTGTGGTTAATTACTTTCCCAACCATCCCATGAATAAGACTCATATCATTGAATAAATCACGCTTTAACACTTGAAACACACGCTTTTGGTAGACACGAATTATACTCAATAAAATCTTAAACAAAGAATAACCTTAGTTGGCGTTCCCATAACGGCCAACTCCCGTTCAATCCATAAATATAATATACAACAAATAGTGGCCATATGAACCACTTACATAACTTTACATCGTTGGCTTAACAAACTTCCAACTTTCTTCTTTCTTTTTCTTTTCTCTTTTTTCGATTTTTTTTTCATCAACATATATGTGTAAAATTTCACAACTTTTTCTATCACGATTTTTCCGGATAATTTTTCTATACTTTTCATACTTTCAGAAATAACCGTAATAGTGAAAGTAGTAAACACACAAAAAATAAACTAAAAATATACAATATGTACTTTTCATACCAATTGCATTGTGCAATTTCTCGACCTAACCGAAGATAATGAATTACGCACACGAACACAGGTAATGTAAGGAAACACACTTTGCCTAAAGCAATTAACCACGAATTTTAATCTACAGGGTAGGCTAAGGTGTAAGGGTGTAACGAAACATTATAACAAAGGTGTAAGAAATGAAAGGAATGGCTCTGAGGGTTTTTCTAGGGGTATCTTACTCTAAAAGTGAGAGTAAACAAAGGGTTTATAGGGGGTTAACTAACCAGTGTAGTTAGTTAATAAAACATAACATTAAAGGCTTTTTGGGTGTAATCCTAGAAATTTACCAAGTTAGACAAGTCACTCCAATTATGTCGATAATACTTATTTTGGTGGTCTCGAGTAGTATACAAGCCAAGTTCTAAAGTTTACAAGTCACTGGCACACTAAAGTTTTAATATTTTTGAAAGAATAAAGTTATGTGTGCGGTTATGTAATTTAGACTTTAAACAAAACATGCTAAAAAAAATTAAAATTTTGATATATTAAGCGCATTTTAAGCATATTTTAAAAAAGTTAAGGACAAGTAAGTGTTCTAAACAAGTAAGTGTTCTAATTCTCCATCCCCCCACTTAAGTTGAACAACATCCTCGTTGTTCGTGTCTATGGTTGAAAACTTGGAAAATAAAAGAATTAGAACAGATAAACTTCCGTGAGATTTGCTCGGTATGATCCTCCATTGTGCTTTTGCGAGCAAAAATCAACTTTCTTGTGGATGTAGGCTTTTAAGCTTTGAACATGATGTGTCCACAAAAAGTGTAGGAAACTATAATACCATAATGATTTTAACACACCTGATTTAAGAAGGTTTAATCTTGCATAATACATTAGTAGTTAGTAAAAATAAAATCCTAAAAATAAAACTGTAAATCATCAGGTCAGTCGATACGCCGTATCTTATGGAAGAAGATACGCCATATCGAGCTTGGAAATAATACAAAATAAAATAAAATAAAGGATAGGATGCGTCGCATCTGCGTTATCAGATGCGGCGCGTGTTGTTACCAAACAGACTGTTAATTGTTTGATAAAAATTTCATGGTATGGTTAAATATGACATCAATGTACACGATTCCAATCTATAGATATGCTTAACTGAATGCCAGCCTTGCTAGATTGAACATTGAACAAACATCATCAATAAACTGACATTAGAATTCGAGCATCATTACAATTCAGGTTAATAATATCGATAAATGTACAAAGGTAAAGATGAATTAGACAAGGTTGTTTTCAATCCTCAGCCTTTGCATTCCATCAACGTGTGATGGTTCTTCGTCGTAATAAACAAGCCTGCATATAATCAAGACTTGTTATTTAAAACAACACTGGAGAAATCATCACACCAGAGATTCTTGGAAGAATCATTCCAATCCTTTTAGAGCCGCAGACAATGCTGGTGGAACCGGTTTCAATATACGCGATTATTCCAAGCATTGGTGTTGATGATTTCAAGTGATTGCTCAATGTTGTGTTAGGGTATCCCTAACATGACATGTTTCGAATTTCCCAAAGGAAGTTGTTTTGAAACAGCTACTTCCGTTCAAATGTTCCTGCATTGAATAGTTATCTACAAAGTTAGATCATAACGTCAATTAATAGATGCGGAGCAAGTGGAAAAATAGATGCGCCGCATCTATTCATGAGCAGATTCATAGTCAACAGATTATGAAACATCACTAAGAGCAATCGATGTCAAAATAATTTTCTATACATAGATCGGCTCAAACTAGGTTCTAATCAGCCAATACCCATAACTATTTTACCCGATCTACCATAATAGCTAGTAATTATAACTTTTAGTAAAGCTTNTTATTCGCGTCGCTTTGCAAACACATTGTCTTTTAAATTTGTTTACCGTTTTATTTACTTATCGCTTTCATTTACCGCTTTCTTTAATCGCTTTTATTCATGCAACTTTACTTGTTTTCTTATTTAATGTCGTTTTACCGCTTTCCTTTACTTTAATTTGTCGTTGTAGTATAGACTAAACCAAACCTTTCTTTTAAACCTTTTTCATCACACATAGCTCACGGTCTTGAGTGACGAGATCCATATTCAACCCTCGTTGGGACAACGAACTCGTGGTTTGAGCTTGCACTTTGCTCCCGCGAACCCATCACATATAATCAAGACTTGTTATTTAAAACGACACTGGAGAAATCATCACACTAGAGATTCTTGGAAGAATCATTCCAATCCTTTTAGAGCCGCAGACAATGCTGGTGGAACCGGTTTCAATATACGCGATTATTCCAAGCATTGGTGTTGATGATTTCAAGTGATTGCTCAATGTTGTGTTAGGGTATCCCTAACATGACGTGTTTCGAATTTCCCAAAGGAAGTTGTTTTGAAAGAGCTACTTCCGTTCAAATGTTCCTGCATTGAATAGTTATCTACAAAGTTAGATCATAACGTCAATTAATAGATGCGGCGTATTTAAAGATTAGTACGCCGTATCTTTTTAGAAGATGCGGAGAAAGTAGAAAAATAGATGCGCCGCATCTATTCATGAGCAGATTCATAGTCAACAGATTATGAAACATCACTAAGAGCAATTGATGTCAAAATAATTTTCTATACATAGATCGGCTCAAACTAGGTTCTAATCAGCCAATACCCATAACTATTTTACCCGATCTACCATAATAGCTAGTAATTATAACTTTTAGTAAAGATTAAAGATTATAATGCAATAGAAAATAATGAGGATAGAACATAGATCAAGTTTAGTACCTTCGGTGTTAGATTGACCCATTAATTGAGAAAGTAGTATAGCCATCTACCTTATCAATTTTTATTTTTTTAGGGTAATGAATGATAATGGTTGCTGAGTAACAACGTTATATAGACCGTCATAGATGCGGCGTATCACTTTAGGGTAATGCGTCGTATCTTAATATAATATCTACCTCGTAGAAAGAGTAGATAGCGCGGCGCATACTGACGACGTAATGTGCCGTATTGATTAAACAATGTAGCGGATTTGGTGCATTTTAAGGATAAATGCACCTTGTCACTCTCCCAAGAGAAACTAATCAGAAAACGTACCTTGGTAATCGCGACACTTTTCCTTGTTCCCAATTCGGGATTTAAACGGAATATAATTATATATAAATTCATATTAATAGTAATTGTCATATCCGTTTTATAAATTATTATGATCCCGTTGTTTAGTAAATAATTTGTTTCATGGTTAGAAACAATCAACGTTTAAAACTTATAAAAATTGTGATCATGATTAAGAGACGATGTATTACATAGATTAATGTTTGAAGAATTTTTACGGGAATCATAGCTTTCGTTGTGAATTTCGGTGTTTTTACATTTAGGTAATTTATAAGAAGAGAGGTTTATGTCAATGTTTAGCATGTAAGTTTGACTTTTTAGTAAACCGTTTCTTAAAAATTTTCTTTTCAAACATGAACATTTAATAATCGGATTTAAATAATTCACTTTTGATATTTAAAATTTGGGGAGAAGATCTGAAAAGAATTCTCCTTAAGTATAAGTGAATTACTTATAGAGGATAGCTGGAATTCCAATTCAAGAAAAATCGAGATACTCAATGTTACCTGCATTGAGCCCTCTTACCTTTACCGCTTATTACAAATTTCCAGTTATCGTAGATTTGATCACTTCATCTATGACTCTCTAGTCAGGTTCAGAACGTAATCTTCATGGTGATGCTAAAGTCATCTTTATCCTGAAATTAAACTAGCCTGTGCACGAGAGTAGTAAAACGATCAAAGTAGCTTATCAAAAATCACTTATATATATAAAATTTAAATGCGCCGTATTAGCAGAAGCTAATGCGCCGTATTTTCGTTACGATTCAAAATACAAGATTTTTGATTTTAGTAGATGCGTCGTATCGATAAAAATCGATGCGTCGCTTATGTTTAATAATTCGAAAAACTGTTTTTATGTTTTTTAAAAGTAAATACGCCACATCTGTTAAAACAGATGCGTCGTATGGCGTTAGGGTTTAGAAAAATTTCTTATTAAAAACAGAATACGCCGTATCTTGGGGAAAGATGCGTCGTATTTGAATTTATTAAACTCGTTGTATTTTATAAAAATTAAACGCAATACGCCGTATCTGTGAAAACAGATGCGCCGTATCGTTTGTATCAGCACAATACAACGACAGCAGTATGCAGAAAAATACAAAAAATAATAAAAATAAAAATAAACAAAAAATAAAAACACACAAAAACAGAAAATAAACACACGTAAACAGTAAATATGCAAATTATACAATGAATGCAATCTATCTAATATACAACAAAGTTAGTGGTTAGAATCTAATTAAAATACTTTTCAAATTAACAGATAATAACAATTCACTCCCCGGCAGCGGCGCCAAAAACTTGATGCGCGTGTATGTCGTTGCGGTTTAGCAGTATTAATGCCTACTCAAGTTTTAAATTTATATTTAGCCGACTTATCAATAACACACACACTTAACGAGCAGTGTACCCGGTCAGTATGAATATCATGGTAAGTAGAGTGTCGATCACTAAGAGTGGAACGTATTATCTAGTTATTCTAATTAGTATTTTAATATCTAAGTTAGTTTTACAACCTAAGTTAACTGTACAACCTAATCTAACATAAAGGGGGGGTTTCAGCCTAAGAGACTGGCACGGTTTTGGTTGTAACTAAATTCTAAACTAAACTAATCTACACGATTCAGCGAATAGCAAGCATGTACACAGATAGATACTTGAGACAATAAGAAGACCTGTCTTTATGATTAAGTAGCTTGTCACTTGTTTTATTGCTAGTTTTATATGAAGTGTACATAATTAACCCTTTCTCGTTGGCTCTAATCTTATCGGCGAGTAAACCCTTAATGATTACTTATGTCTATCCTGCTTTTCTAAAGACGTTCGATAAATTAGGCGAGGAAGAGGCATGGCGACCCAATACTAAGCTCAGCTAGACACAGAGGTTATCAATGCACTAATAAAAGTCACCAAAGACATCAACATATAAACTTTAATTAATGGGAAAGCAATTTTAAGAGGAGTGCATGATCTTCCGTAGTCACATGACACAAGCCCATCAATCCTGATGAATTAAAGCGTACTAATAAAATAGAACAAAACTACTTAATGAATTAAATACATGCAGGACCTTCTTACAGCTCTTGTATCTCCTTTTCTGGTGTGTCTTATGCTTCTGCTCGGCTGGAATCGACTTAGGGTTTTGGTATTTGGTCTCTTTTATTCGTATGCAGCCTTGGGGTATTTATAATTTCTGTCTGAGGGATCGATGCGGCGCATAGAATGAATAGATGCGGCGCATCGACTTAACTTCGCGTGGGGTCCAAGATTAATATATTCTGGAATATTCGTACACCGTCTTAAGATGCGGCGTAACTTGATCTGTGTATGCGGAGCATACTCTTTAACAGTCTTGGATTGTATCTGGTGAAATCTTGATAGTGATACGCCGTATGCTGGAAGTGTAATGCGGCGTATCTGGAGTAGAACGAGCTTGATCTTCTTCTTTGACCAAAGTTTCATATGAGACGCATGTCAGAATGGCATGCGGCGCATTCTTCAAAGTTAGGCAATGGTCTTCGAATTCATCTAAGTATGATATTTCGTCGTATCTGTTGAGTGAGATACGGCGCATCTTTTGGATTTCCGTAGACTTTTGACGTCTTGCTTGTTTTGCTCCATAATTAGTCTAAAATCGCCAAGTTTCATATATTTCCTGTTTTTACCTGAGAATCACTAAAGTAAACGTAAATGCACCAATTCTCATACGTAATATAATAAAACAGGTAAATTAATAGGATAAATGATGATATAAAAATGTACTTATTTGAGTTCATCAGTGTGGTTAATTACTTTCCCAACTATCCCATGAATAAGACTCATATTATTGAATAACTCATGCTTTTGACTTATGTAACTCACGCTTTAGGTAGACACGAATTATATTCAATAAAATTTTAAACAAAGAATAATCCTTAGTTGGCATTCCCATAATGGCCAACTCCCATTCAATCCATAAATATAATACAACAACAAATGGTGGTGATATCTCCCACTTACTACAAAACTTTACATAAGTTGGTTAAACAAACTTCAAACTTCTTCTCTTTCTTTTTCTTTTCTATTTTTTCGATTTTTTTTATGTGTAAGATTTCACAACTTTTTCTATCACGATTTTTCCGGATGATTTTTTCATACTTTCCATAACTTTCAGAAATAACGGTAATAGTGAAAGTAGTAAACACACGAAAAATAAACTAAAATTATACAATATATACTTTCACTCCACTTGCATTGTGCAATTTCCCGACCTAACAAAAGATAATGAATTACGCACTCGAACACAGGTAATGTAAGGAAACACACTTTTCATAAAGTAACTAACCGCGGATTTTAATATACAAGGTAGGCTAAGGTGTAAGGGTGTAATGAAACATTTTAACAAAGGTGTAAGAAACGAAAGGAATGGCTCTGAGGGTTCTTCTATGGGTATCTTACTCTAAAGGTGAGATAAACAAGAGGGTTTATACGGGAGTTAACTAACCAATGTAGTTAGTTAATATCACATAACATATAAAGGCTTTTTGGGTGTAATCCTAGAAATTTACCAAGTTAGACAAGTCACTCCAATTATATCGATAATAGTCATTATGGTGGTCTCGAATAGTATACAAGCCAACTTCTAAAGTTTACAAGTCGCCGGCACACTAAAGTTTTACTTTTTGGAAGAAATAAGGTTATGTGTGCGGTTATGTAATTTAGACTTAAACAAAAACATGCTAAATTTTTTTTAAATTTTGATATATTAAGCGTATTTTAAGCATATTTTGAAAAGTTTAGGACAAGTAAGCATTCTAATTCTCCATCCCCCCACTTAAGTTAAACAACGTCCTTGTTGTTTGTGTTAAAGGTTAAAAACTGGAAAATAAAAGAATTAGAACGGAAAAACTCTCGTGATATTTGCTTGGAATGATCCTCCATTGCGTTTATGAGCAAAAATCAACTTTCTTGTGGATGAGAACGTTTAAGCTTCATGAATGATGTTTCCAAAAAAGGTGCAGGAATCTATAATACCACCTAGACTTTAACACACCTGAGTTAAGAAGGTTCAAACTTGCATAATACATTAGTAGTTATTGAAAATACAACCTAAAAATAAAGAATTAAAAATCATCAGGTCAGTCGATACGCCGCATCCTAGGGAAGAGGATGTGTTGTACCGAGCCTGGAATTAGTACGAAATAATATACATGATAGGATGCATTGCATCTGTTTTATTAGATGCGGCGCATATGTTTACCAAACAGACGGTTAACAGTCTGTGTATAAAGTGATCAATGGTATGCCTCACGATTCTCTCTCTCGGGCGCTCTCAAATTTAAAATGCTAAAAAGAATGTAAGCTGAAATATCAAAATATATAAAGCATAATAAAAATAGTAGTGTATAATTATTACATCCCCAAAAGAATAAGTATCTGAAACATGTCCACAATAAAACAGGATGAAAATGATATGGGTGATCAAGATGTATGCTGGTCGGGAGTGACGTCATCATGATGGGTCCCCGAGGTACTGGCTTCGTCTGTCCTGCGCCTAACCCTACCCGAATAAGTGGCCATCCCTCAGACGTACGTCCCATCTGGAAGGTGGTGGTTAATCCCGTCATTAACCATGATCTGACTGAGGCTCTCAACTAACCACCTCATGTCTATCCTCACTCCAGCAAGCTCACCCCTCAGCAATCTAACCTCCTGCTCGACTCTTTCTATCCTCTGACTAGCAGTACGTGCAACAGGTGGTGGTGGTGGCATCTCAACTTTCTCCTGAGCAGCAGTCAGGGCCTCCTGCCCATCCTCCTGCTCTGCCACCACTGGCCTGATAGGGCCAAATGCCACCCAAACACACTCCCCCATGATCATCTCACAAATCCCAATCCTGTTCACCAGATAATCTTGATCAATAACCGGTAGCCTAGTCACCTCAACCTCTAAACCAGCAGGGATCTCATCACCAATCAAACCAAAATGTCTAGCCAACCTAGATACAAAGTGACCCCCAGTCATCTGACTCTTCCTATCTCTACCTGGAGCAACTCGATGGAGATAATGTGCAAGAAAGTGAGGGACGTTCACCACCTGTCCCTCATCCATGCTCCTCAAGAGAAAGAGATCCAGAGTGGTCACCTTCTCAGGTGAATGACCCCTCCCAAAAATGGTCAATGCGATCAAACGGTGGAAAAGCCTCCTCATAGGCTCTCTGATCAATGTATACGAGGGAGTGGTAGTGGTAGAGTCTCCCCAGAAGATATTATCTCCCAATAATCACCAAGCTATACCCTGTCAGGAACCACTCTCAAGCTCTCAGCCCAATACCTCACAAACCGTGAAGATGCTAACTCCTCCTCAGTATGTAACCCCATAGCCAATACAAACTGCCTCATCATCATCTGCCTAGGTACGCCACCCATCCTAAAAACTAAAGTGTCATGAGTCTCCAGTCCTACATCCGTCTCTCTGTAATAAACCATACTGAAAAACTTCAACATAAGTTCTCGGATGAAGGGCTCCTCAATACCAAGTAATCTCTCCCAAGTAGAAGACCTGAACACAACCACATCATATGTTGGGAATTACACTAACAGTTACCATGGCTAAGCATGAAGATAACCACTGCTGAAGAATGCACTAGAAGTGGAAACACATTACCACTGCTAGTACATAATATTACCATTGCTTATATGATAACTGTTATGTATTTGTGTATGGATAAGTATAGAATAGATCTTGTGTATATTCTATCTAGTTAGCTTTATACTTATCTTGTAAAGGACTCCTTGTGCTATAAAAGGAGGTCCTAGGTTAAAGTTCTTGATACGCATCAATTAGAGAGCTTCAAGGTGTAACCCTAGTGATAAGCAAGATCACTCGTATTATTATTATTAATAATATTGAAGCTTAAAGTTTGGTTTATACTTTGTGTTCATCATATTCAACTTTTCTCACTCACAAAACAATTCATAACCAATCTTCTAAGTACTGCTAAGTATATTCCGCGTACTTGTAAGTATTACTCAAAGTATCATTCTAACACAAGGCGTGTGTTTATATCCATCAAGTGGTATCAGAGCCAGGTTCTGATTGATTTAGAAGATCCTAAGAAAAAGCTTAACCACTTCACTCAAATCTATGGAGATGGAAAACAACCAGTCCAACACTACTGTAAGGCTTCCCAAGCTCAAACTCAATGAGTTTGAGATGTGGAGGATAATGATAGAGCAATACTTTCTTATTCAAGACTATGCTTTATGGGAGATCATCTTAACTGGTGACTCCTTCAAGCCTGAAACAAAAACTGAGAAAGTTGGTGGAAAAGATGTATTAACAATCTCTGTGCCTTCTACTAGTGATGAAAGAACTCAGAAGAAAAATGACATGAAGGCTAGAAGCTTGCTACTGATGACTCTTCCTAAAGATCAGATCATTGCTTTTAGTAAGTACAAAACAGCAAAAGAACTATTTGAAGAGATCTGCTCAGTATTTGGTGGTAATGATGCTACCAAGAAAACTCAAAAGACATTGTTGAAGCAAAGTAATTAAAATATCTCTACATCAAGCAATGAATCTCTTGAAAGCATCTTTACTAAACTTCAGAAGATTGTGACACAGCTGACTGTGTTTGGAATTGAGGTAGATCAGGAAGACCTCAACTTAAAGTTTTTAAGAAGCTTGCCTTCTGAATATCATACTAATGTCACTATCTGGGGAAACAAACCAGAGGTTCAAAGTATGAAACTCAATGATCTTTACAATAACTTCAAACTCATTGAACAAAGATTAAAGAAGGCTGAGAAGCTTGGTATAAGCTCTGGGAGCTTGGCACTATTGTCATCCTCTGTTAATGATGATTCTGAAGATGACAGTGATGAAGAGATTGCCACTACTGGTTCTACAGTTTCCACTGGTAATGCAAGTGTCACCACTGTAGGTTCCAAAAAGAAGGTTGCTGGTCTTGGAGATCCTACTTTTTATGTCTTCATCTCAACTCAAGTTAATGGCTCAATATTAACTCGTGAATACTTGGGGTAAGTTGATGATGATGACTTGGAGGAGATGGACATAAAGTGGCAGATAGCACTTCTTAGCATGAGTGCTAAGAAATTCTTCAAAAAGACTGGAAAGCCAATTACCATCAATGGTAATGAAACTGTAGGCTTTGGTAAGAAGAAAGTGGAATGTTACAACTGTCACAAGTTGGGGCATTTTGCTAGAGAGTGCAGAAGACTAAGGAAGCATGATAATAGATCTACTTGGTACAAGCAAAAGAAAGAACCAACTGTGGAAGAACCAAAGGCTATGCTGGCAATTCATGGTGTTAGCTATGATTGGAGTTTCATGGCTGATGGTGAAGAGGAAGGATCCTCAGATACTGCTTTTCTTGCTACAGAATATGCTCTCATGGCTTTCTCTAACTCTGAGGTACAAAATTATGAATGTTGTTCTAAAACATGTAGGGCTTATAGAGAATGTGAAAGGCTTAATGATCTATTAGAAAACCAAAGAATAGAGTTTTTTTCTGCTAACTACAATATGTCTAATCATAAAAGAGGCATATCTGTGTTAGAAAAACAACTAGAGCATTATAGAGAAAATGAGACTAAATATAATGATGATATGATAGTTTTAAGAAAAGAACTAGATCATAAGATAGCTGTAAATGCGGCACTTAAAGAAGAGCTTGAGAAACTTAGAAAGATAAATGAGAATGAAAATATAACTGTTGATACTCTAGCTTATCAGTCTAAGTCAATTGATAAAATTTGGGAAGCACAAGTAATGAGCAAGGTTAGGTCAGGTGTAGGTTACAATTATGTTCCTCCACCACTGAGAGGAGTACCAGCACCTCCAGGGATTGACCTAGCTCATACTGGGTTAGAAGAATTTTAGGAACCCTTTCTTGAATATGGCCCTCCCAAATTTGTGAAAAGTGAGGAACAGGTTAAGCATGAATCTGTTGCTTTTGAAAGAGCAAGTGACTCATCTTTAGTAGATGAAAGTGTTAAAAAGAATGTAGAAACTTTTGTCTTACAAGTTGTTAATACCAATACAGAGGAACCTAGGAAAAAAGTTAATAAACCTATACCAACTGTAAGGTATGCAGAGATGTATAGGCATAAGTCATCAACTCCTAGGGGCAACCAGAGGAGTTGGAATCATGTAAAATCTCAACAACTAGGTAGTGAGTTTGTACTTGTATTATATTTGCTTAGTTAGTTATTAACTTAAAAATTGTTCATATAGTGCAAGTATTGAAATCACATAAACTAGAATCGAAGTTTTTTAAGTAAACTTTTTATAAACAAAAAAGACGTAAAACTATTCAACTCCCCCCCCCCCTTCTAGTTTTCCACAATTGGTATCAAGAGCCACGTCAAACAAGATTTTTAAAATATATTGTATTTTAAAACTTGAATCGATCTATGGAATCGGAAAAATATTTAGAAGGGCAATCTATGTAAAGACCACCACTATTTGAAAGTGATGGATTTCTCTATTGGAAAAATCGATTTGAAACTTATGTGAAATCAAAGGATCTAGATCTTTGGCATGTTATTACTAATGGTGATTTTCTTCCTATACAAAATAATCCAAAAACTAAAAGTGATGAACTTGTACCTTTTGAAAAACAAAACGATGATTTGAAAAAGAAACTTGCTAAAAATAATGAGGCTAAAATAGTGATTTTCAATGCGTTACCACGCAAAGAATATGAA
>LBNU01035405.1:16836-27520 GCA_014162995.1 Artemisia annua
ACTTTACGATATTTGTCGTTTATTTATAAGTGTCCATACAATAATGCTTCTTTTATTTATACATATACATAGGCCTATATCTCATATAGATCATTCGGTCGGTCACTTACCATAATATATTTAATAGGTTAAGTAATGGTAATGGGTATTGATATTGGCTAAAGAAGGATGACCTCACAGTTGTTTTATGGGGGGATATAATCCAATATCCAGTGTTATATTATTACCTTATTCTTATTATGTAGAGATTAATAGTATTTGATCCAGTATATTAAATTAATTTATGCAGTACATAACCATTAGACCTATTTTAATCCCCCAACACAATGGAAGAAAAATACATACTGAGTACATACTATCATATAATAACTATATATATATATATCATATATATAATATATATATTATAATATAATATGACGTAATCTACGTATATATATATATATATATATATATACTATATATATATATAATATATTTTTATATAATATATAGGGAGAAAACATAAGCTACTTACAATGTAGCCAATTGGCTAATTTCCTTTGAAAAAAAGGGTGGGACAGGGGGAAAATACGTGTCAGGACTTAACGCAGGGACTGAATTGTAATATTAAACTTTTTTAAAGGAAATGAGCCAATGGCTACACTTTAATGTAGCTACTTTTTAGGTTGTTTTCCATATATATATATAATATATAGTATATATATATATATATTATATATATAGTTACTATATATATAATATATATATATGTAATATGTTGGTTAAAAAAAATGGGGTTAAAAATAAAAGAATAAAAAGTCTCTGATGCACTAAATTTTATAACTATGGATGGCAGTGACTTAAAGTGATGCAGTAACTTAATAACTGCAAGCACTTAACTATGATGTAGTAAAATTTTTATAGCTGATATGCCAGTAAACTGTGATGCCACTAAAATTTATAATCTGGTTGATGCAGTGACTATAAAAGTGTGCAGTATTTTTGGCTGAAGTAACTTTATAAATGCCTGATCCATCACGTTATAATCTATATATATATATATATTATAATTATATATATATATAGTGATATATATATATTATATTATATATATATATATATATATATATATATATATATTATATGATATATAATATATATATATATAATATATATATATATATAATATATATTTATTATATATTTATTATATATATAAACAGGAGGAGTTTGACCAAATTAAGCCACCATCCATCATGGTCCATGAGATTCATCACTTTTTGAGCGCCATGTCACAGTATGTGTTGCCATGTCATCCAATGAATCTGTAAATTTCGTGCATATTAATTTTTACTAAAAAACATGTGTATAGATTCGAACTCATGACCTCCTATATGTTGTTTGTAATTTTTACATTAATAACTACACTTACCACTAGAGCATCTTAATTTTTTAGTTATATCCTACAAAGCAATAAATATAATGTTCAACATAATACTAACACCGGGTTTTTTTTTTCTTTTCTTAAAATCCTTATTTCAATTAAAAAGAAATCTCGATTCATTCATAATATACTTATCCTCCAAACCCTAATTTCATCTTTTCCTCAGCCTTCTTTTTCCTCAATTCTCTCATGTCGATCTTATTTTTGTGTGTGCCGGTTTGAGAATACCAGGGTGCATAAGGTTGGAACTTTTATTTGTCCATTTGATTTGTGTTTTTGTTTTTACAGGCATTGAGATCTGTACGTATGCTTCAATTCTTATTCATAATCCATGTGAGCATCTGTAAGGTAAGGTAAGGTAAACTACTGATACAAGCCGGCATACTGTGTTTTCTATATATTCATATTCCATGGTGAGCTTTCATACATGCATTTAACTTTTTTTATTTTGTGAGCAGTCTATGTATTAGTAGGTGAGTATGTCTTCTTTTTTCAAAACCCTCATGATTTTATGTTCATTTATTTTGCAGAATTATGGTGGAGGCTGTTGGTGACGTTTGGTTGGACAAAAAACAAGTCTCATGGTCTCAAAACCCTAATGACAAATATTGCATTTGCAGAACTATCGCGGACATAAAAAAGTTATGTCTTTGTTCCTCAAAACCCTGGTAATCTCACCTTCAACAACAATTATGGATCTTACTCTTTTATTTGGCAATGATCCAATGAGACTCTTTAACAATAAGGCAACCAAAGTATTGTTTATTGTGTATTTTAGAAGAATAGCTAATTGACCATGAAGAACCTGAAAGGTTCACTTACATTTGGGTTTGCAAGTTACTAATCATCCGTAGCAGATAGTCGTGACATGACACTCAAAGCAGGAAATTTGCTATCATCGGGTACAAAACAATATTAACGGATCAAAGGTGAAGCACAATAGGAATTGTAGTGATATCAAAACTGTTAATAAAGATGATCTCATTGTTTTGTGGTACTTCTTGTGAATCAGATGACTTCTACAAGATGTGATTTCTTATAAGGTTTCTCATTCACCTGCATTTCCATTGGTAAAATTTATTCTCGGCTTCATTATGTCCAAATATAAAACATATCAGGTTATCATACAATAGATAGATATCACCAGTGATTAAAATAAATTGAATTGGTATTTACTATATGTAACTTTTACAGATTAGACGTATGATGAACTGCTTATGAGATTTGTATTCTTGATGTTTTGATAAAATGTGTTGATATGTTTCAGTTGACATGTTTCAAGTCGATTTTCATAAGACCAATCATGTATTCTGAAATCTGAAATACAGTCAGCTTATTTGTGTGATTTTGAGTTTTGATCTTCGAGAACAATCATGTATGCAGGGCAGCAATTGAGCATGAGAAAAGGGTGTATGCCTGTAACATTGTAGTTAGTGTTAGGTCACCATTTTAGTAAACACAAGTAATCTTATAAGAGAAATGAGATGAGAATTAGACTTGGTTGATTAAGATCAATATGAAAGATGAAAGAACAAGAGTTTCCTTAAGATATGAAATTAACCAACAAATGTAATGAGATACATGATGTCCTATTTATAGGAGAGGGATAGGGCAACACTCCCTTCCTTCCCTATCTTCTAAGTCGTGGGCTTTCAAGGCCCATTGGACATCTTATTAGACTTAAACATAAACCATACGAGTAACTAAATAACGTAGCTAATTATGATAATTCTAGCAACCTATTACATTGACTGAAATGACCGAGACTTGACTGAATAGTTGAAAACTATGATCCTAACAATCTCCCCCTAAGGATCGGTCATGAAGGATTGTTGAAGGATAGAAGTTCGTCACGGTCATCGAGGTTGCTTGACGTCTTTGTCTTTGGACTTTAACTGTTGACATTTGTAGCTTTAGACGTCTTCAAAATGATTGTAGTAGAAGTGATTCATCATTCTTTGTTCTTTGTCTTTGTTGATGTGAAAATGATAGATGATGTTGTAATCCGCCATACGTCACTTTCGGTGTCTCCAATGAATTCGCTCCGTTCCGACATGCTCATACATCTTTGACTGTGTTGTAGTTATGCATTCGTAGCTCTTTGTCTTTGTTGTTGAAGATTCATGATTGTTGTCGTAGAATCTTTTCTTTAGACTGTGATGTTGCATCGAGCTTTCTTTGGCATTTGAGATGTATGTATGAGCATGTGGAAGTTGGTGTTCAAGATGGCATTTGTACCTGAAATAAAACAGTTAGCAATAATACAACCGGTACTTACAGGTTTGAACTAGAATTCGTCAACAGCATAGTGTGAAGACTCCTTCTAATTCGCGCCAAGGCCGTTCCTAATCGGATACCCCCTAAGGAGCTTACACGGGCACAACTAAGTACACCCACGATTAGGTGAGTCGCTGGAGATCACCCCACGACTGTAGACCGTTTGAAGCCATCATAAACACTAAGCGTAACCCACGAGGAATTACCGAAGTGACCTGCTGTCAGGGCTGTTTGATGTTGACCCTGGCAGGATTTCCGTTCAATCATTCGAGAAATACCTAAGTAAATCCCTCATGAACGTTCTAGGCAGATTGCTAAGATCTGCGAAGGACTCGATAATTTACAATTGGTGTCCATTGATGTAGAACAACCAATGTAAGATTACTAAGTGTACCTAAGAGATCTTTGATGTATCTCGTGGCTCTAGACTCAATTAGTGCAACTTATGGTTTCCTATGCGGAGATTGGGGCAGGGTCTCCTGTTTCAATATCAACCAACTCTAAATAGAAGGTCGATAGATTACAACGGTTCCCCGTGAGAATGAAACAAGTATCTTTTGAGAGATACCCGAGTGGCTAGAAGGTTAAGGTGCATGCGTCACTGGGTCCATGACGTCTTTTATCTTCAATACCGGTGTCGCCTTAGCAACAACCAGTAGCATATGAATTGAACCCGGTGTCTGCCCTAAGGTTGAATAATTTGGAGGGCTCATTTCTTTTCACCCTTTTCATAACGTTTCTTTTTAATTCTTCAACCCCTTCTTTCTCCGTTTCATTCATTTCTCCTTTTTCGAATCATACCTAAGGACTTCTAAATACTAACTATTGGTGATGTCCTTGGGTAGATCCCTCCGGTTTAGGCGGATCATAGGACGGTTATTCCTAACCTTAGTCACCTTATAACTCCATGACTATCCTAGTGATGCCTTTTGAAACCATTCATTTGAAAATCTCTCAAAGTGTTTGTGAAAAAAAACATTTTATAACACTTTGAGGGTTTTATTTTCTTATGAAATACTCCCCCTCCACATGTGCTTATGAATATTTTGCGGAAAATAACACATGCGGGAGAAGTTAGCACTTTAGAATTGATCCACTCTTAATAGACATGTACCCGAGGGACACGGTTACGTTGCTTAGTTAAAGGGATGCATTGTCAGTTTTTAGGTGACAACTAGCCCTAATAACTACCTTGAAGTTGTAAACATTCCATAAAGGAAGTTAGACCCGTCAAAGTAACGTCTAGAAAGAGTTTCTCGAAACGGTACAATCTACTCGGATAAATCCTTTCGAATACTAACGGTTTTTGTTTCGACGATTCTTGGGTCATTACTGTGTCGAGCTCGAGTGAGATACAATTTTGCCACATCATATTTTAATCATTTTCTTCTTCTCTCCCTCAAAAATAGCATATCAAATGTTGTTTTTGCAAACGATTTTGATTAAAATATGCTTTTTGAGTATTGTGGGGAGTTATCATCAAAGATTTGAGATTTTAAGAACGATGTTTTGGTACAAGTACTCCCCCTCAACTTGTGGATACTCATTAAGGTGAAATACTTGTGTTTTGAGTAGAATTGTGAAAATCTGAAAAGTTTGATAAATTCTACTCAAAAGTAAGAAGCCTTCGCTCCTTATCTTAGGATTGTAGCACTGAAGCGTACCACAGGGTCCTTTCTTTACAAGGTATGGGTTGTGCACTGTTATGTGTACACAAGCCTTAATAAATAAGAATGAATTAGAAATAATGAAAGGTTATACCAAGAGCTTAAGTCTGAGATGAGGTCAAGGCATTGAAGTCGGGGAACTTTGCATTGGGCCTCTGAAATGTCAGGATCGGAAACGATGGACGAACCCCGATATAACTTTCCAGTCTCCTAATCTGCTCCCTCCAGTTGAGCCTTTCTTCAATGGCATGGATGAAGTTCTTTACCATTCTTCGTGTGCTAGAATTCCAACGGGTATGCTTTCCTTCTTTTACCTTGTTCAGATCGTCCGTCAATCTCTCCACTAAACCATCACGTACTCGTTGCAAGGTAGCATCACAGAACTTATGAAGCTCGTCGAACCACATGAACCGTAGCTGATGATTTGAGTTGAGGTAAGTAACCCCGAACTTTGGTTGTTGGAGAATCATTAGCTGAGATGAGTCATGTAGTTCTTCGATCATGAGTTGTCGTTTGGTCAAGTTGAGATGATTCTGGTAGCTTTCGACACCTAACTGCAGAACTTCTACACGTTCACGGATGATCAGTTGCCTTATGTACATGAGCAAGGAAGAGATGAATTTGTACTGAGTTGACGTTGGGAAGCCCCTCATTCTTCCTTGAACTTTCTCCAGATACATATCTTCTACGTCATCTAGATAAAGATGTGGGAAATCGGCTTCACAAAACTTGTAGAGCTGTTCGTCTTGCCTCTTAACCACTATTTCCTTCATGTAGACATAATCAAACCGTTTGTCTTCCAGGATTTGCATGATTGCGACGATTCGGCCTTTGTGCTTCACATCACCGGATGTACGTTCACGTCTGTGAGTGTAGCCGAGCTTTCGTCGTTCCGACCAGTTCTGAATTCCAAACAAAGCGTCTCTGTTGTATTCCACAATAGAGTTGCTGAAAATAGGAGCGGTTTCTTCAATGTTTGGAACCTCATAACGAGCAGCTGGTACTGAAATCCTTAATGAAGACTTGTAGCGATCTTTGGAAGCTTTGATGTCGTGTTGCAGGTAGCGGAGATCGTAGTTGAAGAAGAACCGATACGGAATTCTAGGCTTGTCAGCAAAGCCTTGAAGAGGTAAAGGTTTGGTCCAGTCGGTGAAATACGGTTCGTTGTGCTTTCCATGTGCATCAAAGTTGCTTTCCGGATTAAGCCAATCAAAGGAGTCTGATAAAGCTGATGCAATGTTCTGCAAATGGTAGTCCAGCTCTATTTTGTTTCCTGATCGTGCCTTAAGAAAGTCACGAGCATCCTTGTTGATTCGCCTAAGTTCAGCTTTCGTCACCTTCTCCAGCTGAAGACCCGAAAGAATACTCTGAGCGTATTGTAGAGTGTTGCCCGGGAGTGGTTCTTCGGTTTCAAGCGGTGGATGAGCTTTAATCATTGTAGTGACCCATTCAGATTCAGGAGCCTCAGGAGCATCTAACCATGTAAAGCGTTTGGTTTGCTTCTTCTTACTCTTAGACTTGTCGGTCTGAGTTGTTGATGATTTTCCAGCTTGTGGTTCAGGAGATTCAGTTTGAATGAATTCATGTTGTGGTTCCTCCTGTTGATCATCTTGCTGAAGCATGAATGGTTCTTCTGCTGCTGTGGGTCCAGACTTGGGTGCTGAACTTTGTGGTTTGCGGGTAGAAGTCTTAGATGCTGGTGGTTGTCTGGATGATGATGGTTTGCGGCTAGACTTGGATCTTTTACTTTGTGAGTCTTTGTCCGGATCATCGTCTTTTCTTGGACGTTTGCGTGTACCAGCGGCTTCTTTACATGACTCTGTTGCCCTCAGGGATTCAAGTAATGCAGCTTCTTCATCAGTCTTTTCTACCTTTTCAGCAAGTTTGGAAGCTAACAAAGTTTCCAGTTGTTCCACGGTTAAATCCACAGGCTCAGTAGGAGGCCTGTTCGTTTGCAGATAGAAAGGAGTTGACTGAAGCGTTTTGACGATGTTTTTACGAATCCTGATGTCTAGCTCATTTCTGATGGGTTTCAGCAGTTCAGACAACTCTGGAGTTACTGTAGATACAAGATTTTCACCCAAGTATTCTTTGGTGTAGTCTTTGATCATCTCTTCCATATCTGCTGTCATGTACTTGTCAACTTGAGCTTTAGTCTGCATTAACTCCTGTACTTTATCAGAGAGCTGAGTAACCAGTGTAGTCATTTTCTTCATTTGGTCTTGAAGATCACCATCGTGTTGTTGTGGTGTTCTCCTAGTCCTTGAAGATCCCGCAATATGCTTTGCCCGTAAAAATGCTTTTGTAGTTCTCAGACTGGCTTTCTTCATTCTTGGTCTTTTTACTTTTGGTGGTGGTGGTGGTGGTGACTGGTCTGATGATGATGATGATGATTCTGCTTCTCTATCTGATTCAGAATGAGGTGGAGATGGATCTTTAGGTGGAGTACCTTGAGGGATTGGAGGTCTTTCCGGTGTCGGAGACCTATCTTTTGGCGGTGATAGCATGTCGGTGTCGAAGAATTGATCATCTTGATCTTGATCATGGGGTTGATCATCAAGATTTTCTTCTGCCGGTTCCTCTGGGGTTTTCTTACTCAACTCCTCTTCTTCCTGACCTTTGGCTTCGATCTCTGGAATTGTTGTCTCAGTTTCCTTTTGTTGTTCATCTGTAGCCTCTTCTACTCCAGCGTCTTTCATGATAGTGTTACCCTCAGCATCCTTTTCCAGTTGTTCTGTTGTTGTTTCAGTTGCTGTTGGAGGTATCACTGTGCTGCTAGAACCACCTTCTCTAGCTTGGAGTTCAAGTTGTTGCTGATGAGCTTGTTGCAATTGAAGGTTGAGACGAGCAGCCAATTTGAGCTTTTTCTGCTCTTCCTTTTCCAGGTATCGGGTGTCAACGATTATGCTTTTCAGCTTGCCTTTGTCAGTTGAAGGTTCAGATTCAGGTTCCACAGTTTCTTCATCATCATTCCCAGGTTCACGGATGACTATTCCTTTTCTTGGTTGTTGTTGTTGCTCATGGAGTGTTTCTAAACTTAATTGTTTTGCCAGTTCGAGTTCAGGATCCTCTTGAGCAACATACCTTATTTCATAGTCCCCTCCTTCATCTGTGTCGGTTTCGGTTTCAGAGCCAAATTCTGACCCACTAGCTTCTGATGGTGGTGGTGATGGTTCAGGTGTGATGACTTTCTTCTTGATGACTTTTCGTTTCGGGGCTGCAGCAGGCTTAGACTTTGGTTGTTTAGGAGTTTGAGTACTACTGGAGCTTCCAGACTTAGCACCTCTCTTGCTGCGAGTCTCCCTTATGTATCTGGGAACTTCTTCGGTTTCAGAAATGCCTACTCTCCCAGCTTTGTAGGCTAAGTCGTAGATTCGGTAGTTCGAAGATGCAAGAATCTTGTCATTCAGAAGATTGTCAGGTATTCTCAGGCCTGTGGTCCTTGGAGTGAACTGAATGGACTTGACGAAAGCAATCTTGTCATCGTCCACAATGCTGTGCTTTGGTTCGGTACGGTCAAACATCCTTTGGCGAAACTCAGGAGTTTTGCCAACGAGGTAGTCAATGAGCATTTTGGTGAACCTTAAGAAAGGAATCATGGTTCGACCAGTAGTACGGATCTGAAAGATGATGTCGCTCATGATTGGATCTGCAAAGTCAATGTTGGCCTTGCTCATCATCCCCCAGAATACTTGCAGATGGGATAGTCGGGGATGTTCATGACCACTCTTCCGTCCCGTGATAGATCTGATGATAAGCATGTAAAATGTTCTCCAAGGTTGAGGTAGATACTTGACGTTGAACTTGGACAGTATAAGCCTGGAGGACTCTTCTGTATCATAACCAAGCTCAATCATGTAGTCGAGTACTTCAAGCTCTGTCAACATCGGTTCATATTCATTGGAAGTAGGGAGCATTAGAACCGTCCTGAGAACATCTAGATCAACTTCGTATTCCTGTTGTTCTAGAGTGACCTTGAATGAAGCATCATCCAAATTGACCTGAGCAGTGTGCCAGAACTGGTGAATGTAGAAGGTTGGAACAGAAGCAGACTTCGTAAGCATGCTCTTGCACGGATGTGCCAATAGAATGTCTTTGACGATCCGGCAAGAATCTTCAGTAATCCTGAGCTTGTTGAAGTCTAAACGAAGATTGTTCTTGCCAAGGGTCACATGGTAGTCAGCTGGAACTACTTCACCAAGTGTTAAAAGTGGAAGATTCTGTGCGGGTGCGTTTTCTGCTTGTTGTTGTGGTTGAGCCATTGTGAACTGAAAATATGATGTCATAAGATCAAACATTCAACTTGTTAGTTTGTAAGTTAACGTACGAGTTTGATACTTAAGACCATTTCATTTCACATTTTGCATGCAAGTTTCATTAAGCTCGTGAGATGTTTGTTATGATGATGATAAATTGTATGTAATCTAAGACGTAATGATAAGCATTCAACACACATAATACAAGTTAAATACATCTAATAGATTACACAATCACTAAACATTCACAAAATAATGTCACAATGGTCACAATCACATGAATACAAGTTCACAAGAATACAACTTAGTTTTTATAAAGTTTACATGTCATACAAACTTTTCAAAAGTTATTCTAAGTGTGATCTCGATAAATTGTAAATCTGTGATCTCGACAACTCTCCAATTCAGTGATCTCGATAACATTTGCATTGAGTGTTCTCGATAACTTTCAAACTGAAAGATCTCGATAACATGTAAAACAAATGATTTCGATAACAAGAGTCTAAGGATTGCAATGGACAGCTTTGCATGATTTCGATAGCATTAGGGATTTCGATAAAACTGTGATCTCGATAACATTTATTGAAAAGATTGGGATAAGTTATAGAGAGATCTCGATAACTCTCGTTATGTGGTATTTCGATAACTTATCGAATGATTTCGATAAATGTTCTCGATAAAATTCAATTTGTCGAAAATTCTTATACAAGAACTTTCGAAATCAACATGTAGACCTACGTTTGTGAAAATTTGTTGATTCCTTGTGTGAACCTGAGACAATTAAGAACAAAAACAATGTTACTCACACAAACAGCAATCATATGCATGATTTCGAAGAAAATGTATAAACCCTAAAATATCTAGATTACAAGTTAACTGGATTCATGTTGTTTAGTTAATGAATAATAGCAATTCAAGCAAATACAAACATGAAATGAACACTAAATTGAAGCAAACAACAACACATAGTAAAAACCCAAATTAGCGAAATCCATAAGAACATCTAGATCATGCAAAACATGAAATTGAAATGATTCAAGCACACAGAGATGTTCCTA
>LBNU01035405.1:43264-73922 GCA_014162995.1 Artemisia annua
TTTTTTTTTTTTTTTTTTTTTTTTTTTTTTTCTAGAACACCCGTTGTGCATTCTACGCATGGAAGTAGGTCTCATGTGCATGAAGTGCACACTGGCTCAAACGTGGAGCAAGGGAGAAAGTCATGCTTGGAGCTAGTCACATGAATAGAGGGTCCATGTGGGCCCAACGCCTACTTAACCCACTTTTCTCTCAAAAGGCTTGATCATAAAAGTTTTGAAAATCATTGGTATTTTAATCCCAAATTCATAAAACCTTTAAACTTAGTTGATAATCAATGTTTTTAAACAAAGGTTGCAAAAATCGCTAGACGGTAGCGTGGCAGCCGGGTACCGCCTAGCGATTAATCGGTTAGGCGGGGATCAATCGGGGATTAATCGGATTGGATTTTTTATATATAAAATTAAAAAAATTTGAAACTATATGCTCGATTTGGTCGATCTAGCCGATTTTTTCCGATTTGGCCGATTTTTATCTGATTAATCGGTATATTCACAGATTTTTGACCAAACCGATTAATAAGGAAGATTAGTGAAAATCTTAATTAATAAGTTGTAAGAATCCAATAATTTAAGGTTTTTTAGCGACCTTTAGGCATTTTAGTAACCTGCCACGTTTTGTAATACACGGACTATTTTGTTTTTTTTATTAAGTTTTACCTTTGATCATTTAATTTAAATTTATATAAACACTTTGACAATTATTACTTTTAACTTCAAGTTATAGGAGTTATAGGGGTGTGGCAATACACTCACTGATTATTTGAGTGATAGCATACCCAAAGCTCTTACTCCAACCAACTAGAGAATCATGTATGCTATCATACAATTACCAATTGACAGCTTGCCACAAACGACCACATCATTGTATCTCATACCCCATAATCTATCTCTTACTCTCAGTAAAATTACCCAGAATCCATAACATGCTTAAGTTTTATAAGACTAAAAAGGGTAAATTTAACAGCTAAGATGTTTAACGAGATTAAAGTATATAGAAAAACAAACATATTAATAGTTTCATGAAAAGTTCATGAGACACTATAATAGATAAAGTTAATACAAAATTCAGAAATACTTTATGATCTTTTTATATAAATTCAATAAATTAAAACATGAATGATATAAAAGATCCAAAAACTAGTTTTAACAAGTATAATAAAACTTGGATAAATCAATAATCGATTTTAAATATTATTTTCAAACCCGATATGAGCAAGCCTTTTAAGTGAAAATAAGATAAATGGGGTCGGGCTATCACACGTGAAAAGGGTTAAATACCAAGTGCTCTTAGAGAATCTATAACTTGTAGAAAAGCAACTACATAAAGTGCACATGAAGGTCATTAATTGGAAGTAAGAAGAAGTGCTGACCTTAATCTTTGCCAACATAATCTTGAACCTATCGGAATCGTTAAGTGATGCTCTCTTCTTTTGAACAGTGAGTTTTCTTCCCCATGAGCTGATTTCCCATTTGTTCTTGACATCTACGCATAAATCAAAAACTTAGTGATCAAACCAGTAACAACCATAGAATCCACTACTACTCTACCAGCATGATACATACCAGCGGCTTCCAAAGCAGCAACAAGAGTCTTCTTGTTTGGAACTCTTTTGATGTCTGTCAGTGTTAGCCTCTTGGAGCGTCAACAAGAGCCTACCAATCAAAAAAGAATATGTAAATAACATCAGACATTGTCGGTAATATATCAGATCGCATTCTGCATGTTTATGGATTCAATAAAGATGAACAGTAAACAGCAAAGATAATTTAATGCAAATACAACACTAATTAAGCAATGTCTGTTCTTCATATAGCTTAGGCTTGTATGAAGGGTAAACTTGTACTTCTGAATTCGGCAATTCGCCAAAATAACTTGCTTGAGAAAAGTAGCCTTTAGCTTAGTAATGAGAACTCTTTATAGCCAAGATACAAAAGAAAAAAAGCATTTGCCCTTCTCTTCAAACAGTAGGATGTGCAATCTGCTTTCAAAATCATGGTTGAAATTCATGATTTTTTCAGCTCATTAGCTTAATGAGTTGCTTAAACGCTTTCAATTGTTTGCATGGAGAAAGCAGCTTAAGCTTTTCTGCTTTTCTATTATAGATTAAATAGGCACTTCCCAATAATCAGTAAAAACACTTGACTCAAACAGATTATAGATAAGCAAAAACAAATAAAATAAACCCTCCTTCACCAGAATCCAAAGGTTTTGTCCCCAAAAGATCATAAAACTAAGATCATTATCAGTACACCCTACTTATGTTAAAAACCTGCAAGTTCATAACTAGTCCTAATTTCCAACTCTATTTCAAAAAACAGAAGAAATTTTATCTAACGTTGAAAATTTAGAAAACTAGTTTGCATGCTGTTGCGTTCTCCATTTGTTTAATAGGGGAGAGAACTACAACGTTTCTCTTTGCTAAAAACACTCAAATTTACGGTTTCCTTAAAAAGGTTTTCCCTGAAAAAGTGATTCATACTTTCACAACTAAGCACACACTCTCAGGCCTCAGCTTAGGGGGTGTTTGTTTAATAAGCTTATTTTTGGGCTTATGAGCTTATTACTTTATGATTATGTTTCATAATTAAGCTCATTTTTCCGGCTTATTTGAAAACTTATGAGCTCATATAACCTTACAATAGCATATTATCATGGGGTTATTAGACACAAAAGTTACTAAAGTTTGCCAAAAAGTGCGATTTGGTTACTATTGTTTTTTTGGTTACAAAGAGGTAACTTAAGTAAACGGGTTTGTCATTTGGGTTACTCAAAGATTAAAAATGTTACTGCGAGGGTGGGCAACCGGTTGATTACCGGTTCCCCTTGTCCACGTCAGCACCATAGTTTAAAATGTTACAAGGAAGTTACTATAGTTTACGGGTTTATTAAATAGGTTACTGAACCTTAACAAAAAGTTACTATGCGGTGAGTGTTTTTTATTTTTTTTTTATTTTTTTTTTTATTATTATTATTTTTTTATTTTTACATTTTTCTCCTTCGCATATCTTTGTATATTTTCGTACATTTCTATCCGTTTTTATACGTTTATGTACGTTTTTCTCTCTTGTCGTACTTTCTTTACATTGTTTTACGTTTATGTACGTTTTTCTCTCTTGTCGTACGTTTTTCTCCAGTTTCGTATGTTTTTGTCCATTTTTGTATGTTTTCATCTGTTTTTCGTATATTTTCATATGTTTTCATAATTTTTTTATTACATTTGTGTGTGCATTTATACGCTTGTGTACGTTTCATACGTCTTTTTACGTTTTCATACTAGTTTTATGTTTTTCTACACCTTTATATGTTTTATACATTTGTATGTTTTATACTTGTTATGTTTTATACGTATGTAAAAATGTGTATAAAAATGTGTATAAAAAGTGTATAAAAATGTGTAAAAACATGTAAAAACAAACGAAAACGTATGAAAACGGAAAAAACGTAAGAAAAACAGAAAAAAATGTCTGAAAACGAAAAAAAAGTAAGAAAAACGGACAAAAGCGTAAGAAAAACGGACAAAAACGTAAGAAAAACGGACAAAAACGTAAGAAAACGGACAAAACATAAGAAAAACGGACAAAAACGTAAGAAAAACGGAAAAAAAGGTATGAAACCGGAACAAACGTAAGAAAACGGACAAAACGTAAGAAAACTGATGAAAGTGTAAGAAAATGGGCGACAACGTATAAAAACAAACGAAAACGTATAAAAACGTATGAAAACGGAAAACCCGTAAAAAAAAGGGTCAAAAAAACGTAAGAAAAACGGATAAAAAGAAAACCAAATTTTGAGTTAAGTATAAACGGTCGTTAGGATAAAGGACTAACAGTGCAAATGTTTGTTGCAAACGGCCGTTAGATAATGGAAAAAACTAACGACAGTTAGTCTGAGGGACCATTTTTGAAATTAACGAAAAAAACCCTGTAGTAGAAGGTTAAAACATACAGAGTAACTTATATAACCGGTGACCAAACTTGAGTAACCTCTTTGTAACAAAAAAAACTTTAGTAACCAAATCGCACTTTTTGGCAAACTTTAGTAACTTTTGTGTCTAATAACCCTATTATCATGGTAAGCTTATATAATACCACAACTTCATAAATTAGCCAAAAAAATGGGCTTTCGAAACATAAGGCGAAACCACATAATTAAGCTCATAAGCCCAAAAATAAGCTTATTATCTCATCAATTACATCAAACACCTTCAATAAACTTAGCTAATGCATTTCTAAAAAACAAACAAAAATATAACCTAACAACAACAATAAATAAACCTTAAACATTAACATGTTGGTTATTCAATAATAAAAAGAAATATAGTGATGTATATAAATACCCTGTTTTGATCGATGACGTCAACAATGACAACAAGCTCTCCATAATCTGGACCATAGTTCACAAGTGCAATTCTTCCGATCTTAGCGTATCTCTTGAACGGCTACATTAACAATTCAAATAAAATTATAAGATAATTATAATAAGATTTAATTGATATATAAACAGTAGAGTTATTACAAATTCAAATAAAATTATAAGATAATTATTATTATTAAAAAAAAATCTTTAATTACATGAGAAATGAAAACTTAAGTTGCTAACAAATAGTACTTGATGAGAAAGACTTCAAAATTAAATTCTTTTTAAAAACTTACGAATATTTATTAGTATCCGAATAATGAATGATTAACACTTTATATTATTAAGTAATAATAACCCATTATCTGAATACATAATAACAACATAGACATTTATGATGCACACATAGGGCGGTATATATTCAAAGAGCATTTTACATCATCTAACCTATGTGGGAATTAAGACCAAGTAGTTTTCATAAAAGAATAAAACGGAGACGTTTTCATTTGAGGAATCTCCAATTTGGGGAAGTGTCTGATCCAAGTTTCCAAATGTATTTCTTCATTTTTATTCACCTTTTAGATTTCGGCACAATTCCACTTCTTGTTCCAAAATCATCAACTAGCTGAAAGACTGCGGAAATGAACAATTAAACGTGAAAAAACTAACCAATAACCATATAAAACTAATGATAAAATGCCCCGAAATTTAGTGCATTTTTATATTAGGCCTCATGTCACATCTCTTGAAGACACAGTCAACTTAACATCAAAAGTCAAGCTTAACTCTTCACAGATTAAATTCTTTGACATCGTAGTCCAAATTACTTTAAGGTTCCCTTTAGAGGTATAAAAATGAATTCACTCATGGAACTTAAAGGTCCATGAAAGAGCTCATCTTTAATGATATCAACTCTTCTCCTTCAATTGGATTAGTACTAGTCATAAGAAGACTTCAAATAATAGGGTGGAGTGTTTTGACAATCTTTATAACGTTGTACCACTTTCATTGTATATTATTATAAGCTCTAATAATCATGCATTCGAATACAATATATCAACACACACATGTGTGATCCACATATAGTTCGGTATATATACAAAGAGCAATTTACTTCTTATACCTATGAGGGAAGTGAGACCGAAGCAGTTTTTATAACAGTTTAATAAGGTACATACCTAGTACTCAGATATTTAAATACCCTCTGAAAAATAGTTAAAGTGGTTTTTATGAAATATTGAATTGGTTTTCACAACAATTTAAATTCACTGAGAAATGAAAAGTGATTAAAGTAATAACATAAGTGCGTGAAAATAGTTGAAAGTCAATACTTTGGGTATCATAAATCTTGACATATCAACGTCCCATTTTATCACATTATGACCAAAAACATGAAAATGAGATGGTAGTATACAAACATATTAATAGTTTCATGAAGAGTTCGTGAGACACTATAATAGATAAAGTTAACACAAAATTCAGAAAATACCATATGATCTTATTTTTTTTTATAAATTCAATAAATTGAAAACATGAATTATATGTAATATCAAAAACTAGATTTAACAAGTACGGGAGTATAATAAAACTTGGATAAAACAATAATCAATTTTATATAATTTTCAAACCCGATATAAGCAAGCCTTTTGAATGATAAATAAGATAGATGGGGGTCGGGCCATCACACGTGAAAAGGGTTAAATACCAAGTGCTCTTAGAAAATCTATAACTTGTAGAAAAGAAACTACATAAAGTGCACATGAAGGTCATTAATTGGATGAAGGTCATTAATTGGAAGTAAGAAGAAGTGCTGACCTTAATCTTTGCCAACATGATCATGAACCTGTCCAAATCGTTATGTGAGGCTCTCTTCTTTTGAACAATGAGTTTCTTCCCCATGAGCCACTTTCCGATTTGTTCTTGACATCTAAACATAAATCAAAAACTAAGTGATCAAACCCGTAACAGCAATAGAAACCACTACTACTCTACCAGCATGATACATACCAGCGGCTTCCAAAGCAGCAACAAGAGTCTTCTTGTTTGGAACTCTTTTGATGTCTGTGAGTGTAAGCCTCTTGAAGTTCATTTAGTAACCAAAATGTAGGGACCCTAGAATCTGACTTCTGAAAACTGTGCAACAAGCTGACAATAAACGATGATAGGTAGCTTAATGTACATTTTCTAGAAAATAGTTTTCTTCATATAGCTTAGGGGGCTTGTATGAAAGGTAAACTTGTACTTCTAAAATCGGCAATTCGCCAAAATAACTTGCTTGAGAAAAGTAGCCTTCAGCTTAGTAATGAGAACTCTTTAGCCCAAATACAAAAGAAAAAAAAAGCATTAGCCCTTCTCTTCATACAAACAGTCGGATGTGCAATCTGCTTTCAGAATCATGTTTGAAATTCATGACTGTTTCAGCTCATTAGATTAATGAGTTTCTTAAACACTTTTAATTGTTTGCATGGAGAAAACAGCTTAAGCTTTTTTTTCTATTGGGTTAAATAGGCATTTCCCAATAATCAGTAAAATCACTTGACTGAAACAGATTATAAATAAGCAAAAACAAATAAAATAAGCCATCCTTCATTAGAATCCGAAGGTTTTATCCCTAAAGATCATAAAACTAAGATCATTATCAGTACACCCTACTTGTGTTAAAAACCTGCAAGTTCATAACTAGTCCTAATTTTCCAACTCTATTTTCAAAAAATAGAAGAAATTTTATCTAACATTGAAAATTTAGAAAACTAGTTTACATGCTGTTGCGTTCTCCGTTTGTTTAAAAGGGGAGAGAACTACGACGTTTTTCTTTGCTGAAAAACATTCAAATTTACGGTTTTCTTAAAAAGGTTTTCCCCCAAAAAAGGTGATTAATACTTTCACAACTAAACACACACTCTCAGGCCTCAGCTTAGAGGGCGTTTGTTTAATAAGCTTATTTTTGGGCTTATGAGCTTATTACTTTTTTCGGCTTATGTTTTATAAGTTCATTTTCCCAGAGGAACTCCTTTAGTAAACATATTTCTAACACGTGAACCACGGTGCAGTTAAAGTGCTAGCATATGAAATTAGATCTGCACCAATAACCTGGATAACAATGAATGTCAACTCGATTTTACAAACCTGTGTAACCTAACCATTCTGCCATATCTGAAAAATACTAACCCGTCCAGTTTAGACCCGAATAAAAAAGGTTAATATTTCACTCAATACCCATCCCATGCAACCCAACCATTCTATCATCTCTGGAAATGAAAACCATTTTAATGTTATTGGTATGCAGGACTCAATGAGCCAATTTTTCTAACAATCAATAGCTGAATGAAAACTTTATGACCGATGGTCATGTAATTGAATATCATTATTACTTAAATTAGTAGTTATAACAGTTACGTACTAACTACATCCAAGTGTGAAGTATGCCTAACTATTTGCTAAAAACACAAAAACATACAAACCAACCAACTTACTACACACTTTATCGCTAATAGATTCATGGAATTAAAACTTTAACATGTATTATTATCAGAAAATAATTACAAACCTGCTGAAAGAAATGCTTCATCAGTTTTCATGGCATAGTAAACCATGTCATAACGGTTTCTTCCTGAAAGTATAAACATCAAAGCTACTATTAGAAGATGCTGCATTTCGCCCTTAAATAATCGCCAAAAAAGATAAGAAGACTTATTGGATAACAATAATAGCCTCAAGATACTAAATAAACCAAATTATGCAACATGTTAGTTTCATTAGCCACTAGAGCAACAAGACGATTTGCAGATATTATAGCACGAGCTAATTCTTCTTCTCTTCCTACACCAGGTAGGTTTTAAAAATTAAGTTAGTTTGTTTAGTAACAAAACTCCAAATGGTGATTCCCATGAAGAGATAAATGCTTACATTCATCTTTTTGGAGTTTGCGGTCATAATGACGCACAATGTTTGCAGCACCTGTGACAAGGTCTTTAAAAATTTTATTTTTGGTGCTAAGTTAACAGTCTCGCAAATATTTTTTTTTCGTTAATTGTATTCTCTTGTATATTTGTTTGCATATTTATTCCTGAACTACATCCTTACCACATTGCCAATAATATTCTTCTTGTTATTTAGTTTTTTTAACTTGTCGAGAGGTTGTTTTACTATACTCAACTTCCAAATGACATAACATACGTAAGCTTATAGATTTCTATAATTGGACCAAAAACTAATAAATTCAAAAACAACATATGAAATTCAAGTGAGGAGTTTGATCAAACACTTGGCCGGTATACAAAAAAACATTTTTTATGGTCTTTTTGTTGAACACAATCATCTATAAAAACACAAACCTAATAGTAATCAATAACCAAAATACATAAAACGTGATTGGCTCTAACCTAAGTAAATTATAATCGGAACAAAAAAATAAAAATACCTTCAATTGAAGTTGGTTGTGAATGTGGAATCCGATTGTCTAGTTGTTTATTTTATTTTATTATTTTGTTGGATTTTGAATAGAAATGATCTGCTGCCGAATGAAAATAAGGATATGAATTGGGGGTACTGTGATAGGCGCGTGTTTCTTTGCCACCTGGGCTTTCCACGTATTAAAATTGCCAGCATCGTTTTTTCTTTTTTTTTTCATCATCATCATTTCATTTGACTTGTCATGATCGTTATGAATAACCCTTATGTAATTAGTTTATTATGATACTTACGATTGTTATTTTTATATATAATAATGAGCAATATATTTTATGATTTTCAATTTATTGCCTTCATCGCAAATTTCGGATATACAAAATTGTTATCTGAAATTTCGGATATCCCAATTAAAAAAACATAGATAAATATGTCTAACATAAAACCATTATTGCAAATTTCAGTTCTTGCCAAGTGCCATATGTGACTTGACATGATCCTAATTAATTTATTATGATACTTACAATTGTTACTTTTATGTATAATAATGAGCAATATATGTTCTCCGATTTTCAACAAATTGCCTTCAACATATTTAAGTTATTCATTATTTATTCAACATATTTAAATTATTCATTATTTATTTTACGTGTAAAAAAATTTCGACAAACAATTTTATGAAGCGCATGAAGCTAGTTATATATATATATATATATATATATATATATATACATATATATATACACATATATATATATACACACACACACACACACACACACACATATATACATATATATATATATATATATATATATATATATATATATATATATATATACCTATATGATAATATATATATTATATTATACTATAATACATATAATATACTATACATATATAGGTATATATATACATTATATAGGTATATATATACATATAGTAATATATCATATATACTATATATATATATATTATATATACTATTATATATATATATATATATATATATATATATATTACGTATACCTATATATATATTATATATATATATATATATATATATAGGGTGGGGTTAATTCTAACAAAAGTCTCTTTAATAAGTACCTGAAGTTGTAGGAAGGATTGTGGAGTTGACATGTGCTCCACGTCCTGCCATCATCATATGACACGTGCACCCCCCACCCACCCACCCTCCCCCCCCCCCGCCGAAAAAAATTTTTTCCCGCCAAAAAAAAATTTTTTTTGGGCAAAAAATTTGTATTTTTCCCCCGCCAAAAATTTTTTACTGCATCACTGTTATAAAATTGACTCATCACGTTACCTGCATCACAATTAATGATTTACTACATCATGGTTACTGCATTCATAGTTATACGGTACGCATCATAGTTAAAGGAACTGCATCATCCTAAATTTCTGCATCTTATGTATGTATGCATCACGGTTAACTACATTCAATTCGGTTTTATAAATTCTGCAGTCATCATACAGTATTTCTGCGTCATAGCAGTATGTAACTGCATCACAATAAAAATACGTTTCTTTTATAAGTTTTGTGCATCTTTATTATGAAGTTACCTACCTCATGTTAATAGTTCAGTGCATCAACATGCTGCAGTGACTTATAACTTAATGCGACTAAAATTTATAACTGTGATGCAGTAACTTTATAACTGTGATGCAGTAAATTTATAACTGTGGGATGCACTAAGAATTTTGCGGGGAAATTTTTTTGGCGGGGAAAAAAAATTTTTTTGCCAAAAAAAAAAATTTTTTTTGGCGGGAAATTTTTTTTTGGACGGGAATTTTTATTTTTGCGGGGGGGGGGGGGGGGGTGGGGGTGCACATGTTCATAGATGTGGTCAATATGAATGTGAGGGGGTGACACATGGTCACCTCACGATCCTTCCTACACTTTTTATTATAAGGGACTTTCCTATTTTAAACCCATACCTATATATATATATATATATATTATATACTAGTCATAGTATAATTATATATATAAATATATACTATATTATATTATATAGAAATACATATAAATATATATAATAATATTGTATATATAATTATGTATATATATATATATGTATATATCTATATTATATATGTATACTATATATGGTATATAGTATATATAATGAGTATACTATACTCCCACATATATATATATATATTATATATATTATATATATATATATATATAGTATATATATATATATACATATAAGGTATTTATACATATATAGGTATATATATACATATATATATATTAATATATCATATATAATATATATATATATATACTATATACCATAATATATATTATATATATACTATATATATATATAACTATATATATAGGTATATATATATATATATATATATATATATATATCGGTATATATATACATATGTACTATATGATATATATAATTGTATATATACCATATATAATATATAGTATATAATATATATAATATATATTAATATTATATATACTTATATATATATATATACTATTATATATATATATGTATATATATATATATAATATAGTATATATATATATATATATATATACATAATATTGTATATATATGTATTATATATATGTATATATATGTATATATGATATATATCATATATATATATATATATATATAGTATAATAATTACGTTATATGTGTATATATATATTTATATATAATAATATAATAATATAATACTATTATAATATATATATATTATACTACTTATATGTATATATATAAACATATTATATATATTATATATATATCTACCGTACGTATGATATATATATTATATATATATATATATAATGTATATACTAATATTATGTATATATTTATATGTTTATATGTATATATATATATAGGGTGAGGTTAAATAAAAGTCCCTTATAATAGAAAGTGTAGAAAGGTATTGTGGGAGTGACATGTGTCACCCCCATGCCACATCATGATGACACGTGTCATCCCCCACCACCCACCCACCCCTCTCCGCCCCACCCCCTCGCCGAAAAAAAAAATTTTTTTCCTGCAAAAAAAAATTTTTTTTTGGGGCAAATTTTATTTTTCCCGCCAAAAATTTTTATTGCATCACTGTTATAAGTTACTGCATCATGTTTACTGCATCACAATTATGATTTTACTCCTCTGGTTATGCAGTTCATGGTTATAACTGATTGGCCTAGAAACAGTCAACAAAAGTCAACCAAAGAATTGGTCAACTAAAGTCAAACTTACAATAGGCTCAATGCACCAAGGAGAGTATAGGAATTCCCCGGGTCGTTTTAAATCCCGACGAAGAGTGAATTGTATCGAAAACGGTTTTGAGATCAAGTGATTATGAAACGATGATTAGGGAAAGAGATTGATTGAAATTAAACTATGAAATTATGAATGAAAATGATAAACAAACACTACAAACGATTACTAGAAATCTGGAAACGTTTACAAATCTAAAAATGTACGTTACGTTTAATTAAAACGTCTACGTACGAAAATAAAAGTGAAAATAGAAATCTACAAACACCTAGATGATGAAAAACATATTTTAACAATCTAAATGATAAAATAAAATTTTAAGAAAAAGAAAAATATTTTTTAGACTTTTTTAATTAATTAATATTAATTAATTACTAATTACTAATTAAACTAAGTTAAATTAAAATAAATACTAAACTAATTTATAAAATTACCAAACTTTTTCTAAAACTATTTAACAAATACAGAAGTCCTAAAAAATTATAAAAAGTTCCTAAACTTTATAAATAAACTCTTTTAGATTTAATTTACTTAATTACTAATTAAAAGCTAATTAATCTAATTTAATAAGGGATAATAGCAAATGAACAATGACAATTAAAAAACTATTTTCTAAAAATACTAAATGATTAATAAAAGCTAGAAAAAATATAAAAAGAAGCTAGAGATTAAAATTAAACACTAAATGATTTTCTTTTTGCTTTTTCAATTAAAACTAATTAAACTACTTTTAATTATTATAAATACTAAATTAAAAGATAAAATCCTAAGAAAATTACTAGAAATACTTTAATATAAAAGAAAATTAAGAAAAATATAAAAATGCAAATTACTTAATAAAAAACTAAAAAGGAAAATTAAAAAGATAAATAAAATTAAATAGAAACTATCACTTAATTAAAAAATGATGATTTTTGGATTTTAATTTATTTATCTTTTTCTTTTGTTTTTCTTTCTTTAGTTAACCGATACACCAACCGAAACCTTTTTGCTATAAAAGCTAATCGGGCAACGATTGACTCACGATCATTTTTCTTTTGTTATTATTTGGGAATGGTTTACATCCGCCCTCCTTCAACGGAAGACGGAGGATGTATATTATTTTTTTGGTATTTTTGTTGAATACTTGGTGACAAGTATTCTTTTTCTTTTTCTTATATATATATTAGAAACAAAGAGAAAATATTTTTGTGTTTTTTTTATGTTTTTGAAAGATGAAAATACGATATATATACGGTAAATATACAAGGGATAGATGATATACACAAGTTGTGTTTCAAAAACACGATACTACAACACGTTCAAGACACGCGACACGCCTCCCCGGTAGCGGCGCCAAAATTTGATTGGCCCAGAAACAGTCAAAAAAAGTCAACCAAAAAATTGGTCAACTAAAGTCAAACTATAAAAGAGTCAATGCAATAGCCAAAGGAGTATAGGGATTCCTCGGGTCGTTTAAATCCCGACGAGGAGTGAATTGTATCGAAAACGAATTTGAGATCAAGCGTTTATGAAACGATGATGGGAAAGTGAGATTGATTTAAATTAAACTACGAGATTATAAATGAAAATGATAAACAAATACTACAGATGATCACTGGAAATATGGAAACGTTTACAAATCTAAAAAGTATACGTTTACGTTTATAAAAACGTCTACGTACGAAAATAAAAGTGAAAATAGAAATCTACAAACACCTAGATGATGAAAAACATATTTTTACAATCTAAATGATAAAAGAAAATTTTAAGAAAAAGAAAAATATTTTTTTGACTTTTTAATTAATTAATATTAATTAATTACTAATTACTAATTAAACTAATTTAAATTAAAATGAATACTAAATCAATTTAGAAAATTACCAAACTTTTTCTAAAACTATTTAATAATCACAGAAGTCCTAAAAAATTATAAAAAGTTCCTAAACTTTATAAATAAACTCTTTTAGATTTAATTTACTTAATTACTAATTAAAAGCTAATTAATCTAATTAAATAAAGGATAATAGCAAATGAACAGTGACAATTAAAAAACTATTTTCTAAAGATACTAAATTATTAATAAAAGCCAGAAAAAATATAAAAAGAAGCTAGAGATTAAAATTAAACACTAATTGATTTTCTTTTTGCTTTTTCAATTAAAATTAATTAAACTACTTTTAATTATTATAAATAATAAATGACAAGATAAAATCCTAAGAAAATTACTAGAGATACTTTAATATAAAAGAAAATTAAGAAAAATATAAAAATGCAAATTACTTAATGAAAAACTAAAAAGGAAAATTAAGAAGATAAATAAAATTAAATAGAAACTATCACTTAATTTTAAAATGAATTTTTCTGATTTTTCTTTTTCTACACTATTAAACAACTGAAAAAATGGAACTTTTATGAAGGTGAACTTTATGGAACTCAATAATAAGCTCAGTGAGAGCTTAAGGACTCCACAGTTAGGCTTTTTAAAGCTTAAGTGGATATTGAGCTTGAAATAAGCTCACAACAAGCTAATTAGCTGAAACAAGGAAAAAAATTAAGATGAACACAAGTTATAGACTGGAATTAAGCTAAGGAATAATAAAAACAATGAATAAGCTGATAAGCTCAAATAAGCAAATTCACTTCCACTGTTAAATACTCAGGCTTGCAGGCCTTTTGAAGGGCAAAATCAGCTTATACAATAAGCTGATTAGCCAAAATGAGAACTTGAATTAGCAAGCTGAGTTGGTGGGCTTCCCAGAGAACCAAAATTCACACAAGGAAACCCACAGGAGAGCTTTTGACAAGCTTATGAAAAAGCTACAAACTCACAGGAAACTCAGCATATACTGTGGAATGGGACAAAATGCAATGTGCTTTTTGGCTTATCAAATAACCTTGCAAACACAATTCAAGCTCTGAAACAACTAAATGGGTCTGTGGGCTTCTCAAAAAGCCAATAAGCTAAGGCTTATTCCCACAGATGAGCTTCTAATGACCTTATGAAAATGACTAGGAAAACTGTGTGCAGAGCAACCTTACAGAAAATAGGCTCAAAAATAAGCACCAAAAAGCAGTTTAGAGGTCCAACCAAAAATCATGAAAAATACTACAACTAGACAAGCAACCAAATATTGAACACCCAAAAGCACAAAGTCCAACTCCTAAAATTGACCCCTGTGTGAAATTCTAAAGTTTATTCAAAAAGTTTTTTTGAGAGATTTTGACTTTTGAATTTTCTTGAAAAGTTGACCTTTTTGAGATTTGATTGGTTCTAGTTAAATGAAAACATGATGATAGGTTATAATGAAATGAAATGAAGCTAAAACAACTTATTATGAAATGATTTGGATGAAAATGGATTCTAGAAATCCAACAGTGAAACTGTTAAGGGGGTTTCAAGAGAATTTTGACTTTTCTCAAATAAGACTGAGTTTTTATAGTTCTATAGACCTAAATGGAACTAGAGAAGCATGTTGCAACAAAGAACCACACAAATAACAACCTATGAGACCATCAAACCAATTCATCCAAACACCCCTTATCCTATGAGATTTTTAAGAAACTTGCATAAGGTGAAACTAAGTGTTAACCTAATGACCAGAACCTATCTAATAAGTAAAAATGAAGCAAAATAAGCTGAATTAAACAACAAATAAGCACCAAGAACCACAATCACAGATTACACAATTATGCACTACAAAATATCAAACTTTGAGATAGAATACTTGAAACCTGGCCTAGCTTTTACTAGGACCTCTTTATCAGCAACAAGCTCCTAGCTTATCAAAGATAAGCTAGGTAAAAGTTCATCTTGCCAATCCATTTAGACAACTTCCCAAGCTTTCCACTGTCACAATGCAAAAGGTACCCTGTGTTGTATTTGTTCTTCTTTTTTGTTTTCTTTTTATGTTTTGAGTTAGAGTGTGAGCTTATAAGAGCTTGTTAAGAGCTTATTCTTATTAATGGACTTTTGAGGAATACTTCTTGAAATTGAAATTTGGAATACGAAATTTAGAACTAGAAAACTTTCATTAACTTGAAAAACAGATTACAACTAAGAAATACAATGTCTAATTTATCTAAGTTACAACTACTACTTCTCAATTGACTTAACTACTACTACTTATACTATGGCATAAAAATAATCTCTCCTTTCTTCCACATGGCTTCTTGTTGCTTTTTGGCAGTCCCAATAGCTTCCTTGACCATCCTTGACCAAATCCCAACCATCAATCTCATTCCTTTATCATCCTAGCCTTTGATTGCTTTTTGGCACCAACTAAGAATGAAGCAGGATGAGTGGAACTGGTGAGTTCATTTAATGAGGAAGGTGAGGTTGGTGAGGGCATTAATGAAGGTGGCTGGTTGGTGAAAAGGTGGGAGGAGGGGGGAGACAACCTTCCTGGTAATTAGGGAAGTGGTGGTGTTGTTAATGGAGGGAAAGAGGGGTTAGGGGTGGTTTGACCGGGGGTTTGTCCCTGTTTATATTATTAAGGGTGTGTGGGCTTGTTTAAGTTTTGGGCCAGGGGTTTAATGGGTTTGTTTTGGGGTTGGATTTGGTTTGATTTGTTGGGTTATAAACAAAGGGTGTCCGTTTGGACTAGTGGTAAGCACAAGGACCAATTATGCAAACTGCCCAAACTTGAGGGACTGAACCTGNTGTCCGTTTGGACTAGTGGTAATCACAAGGACCAATTATGCAAACTGCCCAAACTTGAGCGACTGAACCTGTGCATTATCCAAAATTCTCACAAGGACCAATATTGCCACATACCAATAAAACAAGGACCAAAATTCCATTTTCCACTTTTTAAATACCCAAGGACCAATTTTGACAATTTCTGAAAGTTCAGGGGCCTGTTTTGCCAATTGCCCAAAATTTCATTCAAGGACCTATTTTTGACAACTTAAAACAATTCAAGGACCTTGAATGATAAAACTCCACTTTTTTAAACTCCAGGGACTATTTTTGCCAAACTTAGAAAGTTGGGGGACTGAAACTGCCAATTCTGCAAACTTTGCTCATTTTTCATTTGTTTTTAAACATTTTGCATTTGAGACACATAAAACACGATCCTTGGATATTTTCATCATTTTGATGTGATTTTGCGTGTTTTCAGATGTTTTGCGTTTCAGAATTGACCAAAAATGATGAGTGTTTGAGCACTCATCAAGATCCCTCCGGTTCTGGCGGATCATAGTACGGTTATTCCTATCCTTAGTCACCTTGTAACTCCATGACTATCCTATTGATGCCTTTGAACCAAATCTTTGAAAATCTCTCAAAGTGTTTCTGAGTATAAAATTTTTTGTTAACACTTTGAGGTTTGAGATTTCTTATGAAGGACTCCCCCTCCACATATGCTTATGAATGATTTCAGAAATTTGCATATGCGGGAAGAGTTGGCACTTTTTGAATTGATCCACTCTTAATAGACATGTACCCGAGGGACACGTTTACGTTGCTTAGTTAAAGGGATACATTATCAGTTTTTAGGTGATAACTAGCCCTAATAACTAACTTGAAGTTGTTAACATTCCTAAAAGGAAGTTAGACCCGTCAAAGTAAACGTCTAGAAAGAGTTTCTCGAAATGGTACTTTCTACTAGGATAAATCCTTTCAAATACTAACATTTGTTGTTTCGTCAATTCGTGGGTCAATTCTAAGTCGAGCTCGCACACGACAAAACTTTTGACATCATATTTTAATCACTTTTCATCTTCTCCCCCTCAAAAATAGCATATCGAATGTTGTTTTTGTAAACGTTTTGATTAAAATATGCCTTTTTGAGTCTTATGGGGAGAAATTAATCAAGACTTTAAGATTTAGAACGATGTTTTGATCAAGTACTCTCCCTCAACAAGTGATTACTTATTGAGCTGTAATACTTGTCTTTTGAGCAGAATTGTAGAAATCATGAAAAGTTTGTTAATTCTACTCAAAAGTAAGAAGCTTTCGCTCCTTATTATGAGGATTGTAGCACTGATGCGTACCACAGGGTCCTTTAAGTACAAAGTGCGGGTTGTACACTGTTATGTGTGCACAATCCGTAGCAATTACAAATCAATCAATATAAATGAAAATATTGAAATATTGGTACCGGAAGAATGGGAGCTAAAGTTCATCATTCAGCTATGCATNATGTTGTTTTTGTAAACGTTTTGATTAAAATATGCCTTTTTGAGTCTTATGGGGAGAAATTAATCAAGACTTTAAGATTTAGAACGATGTTTTGATCAAGTACTCTCCCTCAACAAGTGATTACTTATTGAGCTGTAATACTTGTCTTTTGAGCAGAATTGTAGAAATCATGAAAAGTTTGTTAATTCTACTCAAAAGTAAGAAGCTTTCGCTCCTTATTATGAGGATTGTAGCACTGATGCGTACCACAGGGTCCTTTAAGTACAAAGTGCGGGTTGTACACTGTTATGTGTGCACAATCCGTAGCAATTACAAATCAATCAATATAAATGAAAATATTGAAATATTGGTACCGGAAGAATGGGAGCTAAAGTTCATCATTCAGCTATGCATTAAAGTCTGTGAAGTGTGGATCAGGTCGTCTGAATGTCAAGACCGGAAATGAATGACGAACACCGATGTAGCTTTCCAACCTCCTGATCTGTTGACGATGGTACAGCCTTTCTTCAATGGTATGGACAAAGTTGCGAATCATTCTGCGTCCATTAGCTTTCCACCTAGTTTCTCGACCCTCTTTTAACCTCTTCTTTTCATCATCCAACCTTTCTGCCAACCCATCACGAACTCTTTGAAGTGTCTCGTCACAAAACTTCTGAATTTCATCGAACCTCATAAGACGAAGTTTATTTTTCTTGTTGAGGTAGGTGACTCCAAATGATGGTTGTTGCACGAGAGTGTACTGTGATTACCCTTGAATTCCAGTAAACATGAGTTGTGGTTTGGTGAGGTTGATGTTGTTCTGATAACTTTCCACGCCTAGTTGAAGATCTTCCACTCTTTCTTGAACTATAACCCATCTGATGTAGAGTAGTAGAGAAGCGATGAAGTTGTACTGTGTTTCTTTTTCAAAGTTGAGCATCTTTCCTTGAAACTTTAGCAAATACATGTCTTCGATGTCATTCAGGTTCAGATCTGGGAAGTCTGCTTCACAAAACTTGTACCGTTTCTCATCCAGTCTCTTGACGATGATTTCTTTCATGAAAGTGTAGTTGAATCTTCTGTCTTCAACGATTTCTATGATTGCAACGATACGAAGCGGTTGCTTCACATTTTCACTTGACTTAAGATGTAGTCTGTGGGTGTAGCCGAGTTTTCGTTTCTCAGGCCAGTGTTGAATACCGAGAAGAGCTTCCTTGTTGTAGTTGACAACTGATTTGCTGAAAATTGGTGCAGTCTCTTCAATGTCAGGTAGTTCGTATCTGGCTGCTGGAACGAAAATCGTCAGTGAAGATGCATATCGTTCCTTGGAAGTCTCGTGAGCGTGTTGAAGGTATCTGAGATCGTTGTTGAAGAAGTATCGGTACGGAATCTTAGGTTTCTCAGGAAAGCCTAGAAGAGGCAATGGTTTTGTCCAGTCAGTAAAGTAGGGAGTCTTGTCTTTCTTCTCCGTGTCGATGTTGGATTCAGGGTTGAGCCAGTCGAACGTGCCAGATAGTGCGCAGGCAATGTTCTCCATGTGGTATTCGAGTTCAACTTCCCTGATCTCTTTTTCAAAAATTCCATAGCATCACGGTTAATCCTTTTCAGTTCAGCTTTGGTCAACCTTTCAACTTGAAGTCCCGTCATGATACTTTGAGTCATCTGCAAAGTATTTCCAGGCAGTGGTTCTTCGGCTTCAAGTGGTGGTTGTGCTTTGATAATCTCGGTCAACCAATCAGATTTGGGAGCTTCTTCCGCATCTAACCATGAGAATAAAGTAGACTTCTTCTTCTTTTTCTTTGACTTTGTAGACTTCTTTTTCTCCTTGGTTTTTGTTGTAGATGATGGACCAACATGAAATTCAGGAATTTGTGATTCGGGAGTAGGTGATACAGGTTCTTCCTGAGTGTCAGTTGGTTGTAGCATGAATGGTTCTTCTGACTGAGTTGGACTGGAGCCAAATGCTGGTGCATGTTGCTTGGTAGATGGAGCCTTGGAAGTCTTATGTGGTTGTTGAGAAGATGATGGTCCTTTAGATGTCTTTGACTTCTTGCTTTGGGGATCAGAGTCAGGATCATCATCCTTCCTAGGTCTTTTGTGTTTCCCAGCAGCTTCCTTGCATGATTCTTTTGAGGCAATTGTTTGGAGTACCTCAAACATTGTTGATTCTTCAGGAGTTTTGTCTTCCTTATTTCTGAGTTTAGCAGCTAACAGGGCTTGTAGTTGTTTGGTTGAAAGTTCAGTTGGTGCTGGAGGAGCCCTGTCGGTGCGGAGGTAGAAAGGTGTAGACTGAAGCATGCGTTCGATACTATGCTTGATCCTGGTATTCAACTCTGAACGAATTGGCTCAAGAAGTTCTGACACTGCTGGTTGAGCAATTGCAGCAAGATTATCGGTAAGATATTCGGCAGTGTATTCCTTGATCATTCTACTCATATCTGCTTGAAGTAGCTTTTCAACCAATCCCGTAGAGTCTTGGAGATCCTTGACTTGAGTAGTCAAAGTTTTGACCTGTTTTGAGAGCTTTTGAACATGGTCTTTAAGGTCTCCATCTTGAGGTTGTGTATCCTTCTTCTTTTGCCTTGCCATAGCAACAGCTTGTCTGATCCTTTGCGATGTTGTCAAGGATGATTTGCTTCCCTTCTTCTTCTTGATCGATTTGCCTTTGGATGTTTTCTTTGGTGGTGATGGAGATGAGTGGTGTGATGATGATGTTGAAGATGATTCGTGTTCAGGTTCAGATGGAGGAGGAGAAGGATCCGTTGAAGATGAATGAGGTGGTGTGTTGATCGCTGTCAAAGAATTCTTCGTCTTGTACATCACTAACCAATCTTTCAGACTCCTCACTTGCTTTCTTTTTCAGTTGTTCTTCCCTTTGAACCTGATCAAGGAACTCAGGTGTGATGAACTCAGAAGGCTCATTCTCAGCATCTTCCTCTGTAGCTTCCTTCATAATAATGTTCCCTTCTGGATCACGTTGTTCGATTTCAGTCTGTGAGGAAGGAGGAACTACAGTGCTACTTGACCCCCCTCTTGTGCCTCTAGGTTGAGCGGACGTTGATGAGGCTGTGGATGTTGGAGATTGAGGAGTGCAGCTTCTCTTAGTTCTTTCAAATGCTGCTTCTCTTCTGCTCTAGGATCAACAATAATGCTTTTCAGTTTGCGTTTGTCGACTAGTGGTTCATCAACTGGTTCATTTGCTTCTTCTTCATCATGAAAATCACCACTGGGTTCATTAATGGTGATCCCTGTACCTTTCTTTTGTTCTTTGTGAATAGTTTCCTTGCTTATTTGTTTTGCCAGTTCCAGTCCCGGAAACTCTTCTTCATCATCACCTGCTTTAGTTCTTCTTTCAAAGTCTTCTTCGTCATCTGATTCAGAACCGAATTCAGATTCATTTTCTTTTTCTGACGATGAAGCTGAAGGTTCATCTTGAGGAATTTGTTTTGCTACGACTTTCCTTCTCGGTCTGGTGGGTAGTTTCGGTTTGGTCTTAGATTGTTGGGAGGTTGTGGTGCTGCTTGTACTTCCCGACTTGCCACCTCTTCTACTTCGGGTTTGAACTATAGAAGCTGGTTCTTCTTCTTCACCAATGTAAACAACTTTCCCAGCTTGAAAGGCTTTGTCATAAATCTTGAAGTTTTGAGTCTTTTAGATCTCTTCATCCAGAAAGTGGTCTGGGATTCTCATTCCTTTCGTCCTTGTAACGAACCTGATGGTTTTGACGAAGGAGATCCTGTAGTCCTGGTTGTAGATGTCTTTGGGTTCTGTTCGGTCATGCATTCTCTTGAGATAATCAGGTGTTTTCTCACAGAAGTGTTCAATGAGCATCTTTGTGAACCTGATGAACGGAATCACGGTCCTTTCACGGTCAGTCTGAATGTGATGGATCATGTCGCTCATTATGGATCTGGCAAAGTCAATCGGTTTCATGCTCATCATTCCCCAAAACACTTACAGGTGCTCCAATCGTGGATGCTCGTGACCACTCCTTCTTCCAGCAATTGATCTGACTATCAACATGTAGAACGTTCTCCATGGTTGTGGTAGATATTTGACGTTGAACCTCGATAGTCTGGTGAGTGGTAGATGATCTTGAACATCGTATCCTAGATCAATGAAGTAATCCAGGATTTCAAGTTCAGTTAACATGGGATGAAACTCATTGGGTGTAGGTAACATGAGAACGGTTCGAAGAACATCAAGGTCTACAGTGTATTCCTGACGATCCAGCTTGACAGTGAATGATTCATCGTCCAAGTTAGCCCTAGCAGTGTACCAGAACTGATGAATGTAGAAGATTGGTACTGATGTAGACTTTGTTAGCATTGGTTTGAAAGGATGAGCAGTAGTATGTCCTTAACAATCTTGCACGTATCTTCTGGAATACTGAGTCTGTTGAAGTCTATGCGTGGATTTTTTTGGTCTATGATGACGTTGTAGTCTGCTGGGACAATTTCTCCAAGTGTGAGTAGTGGTAGAGTTTTTTCTGGGATAGATTCATTGTGTTCAGCCATTGTGTTCTGTAAATGTAATGTCATGAAATCAAACATCCAGATTCGTTAGTCATTAGTCCGTATTTATGTTTGAAATTCAAAGACGTACAAGTTGTATGATGCATTTATGGTCCAGTTAATTAATATGTGATAAGTGACAGTATTAGCAATTTGACATCTATGTTACAAGACATAGCAATGAGACATTTAAAGCACAAACGTCTAAAAGAATACATGGACATCATACTACACAATCACAAATTAAGAACCCTTATTACAACATAAACATCACACACATTCATGAGGATTCATTCAAAATACATGTTTTCGAAAAGTTACAATACATGTGAATTCTCAAAAATATGTTAAGTATGATCTCGAAAATATGACAATCAATGTTCTCGATAAATATTACTTAGGAAGTTCTCGATAACTTTTGTACAAGTATGATCTCGATAATTTCTGTAAGAAAGATCTCGAAAACTTGATGAACAAATGTTCACGATAACTCTGAGCAAAGGTTCTCGATAATACAGTCTCATAAGTTCTCAAAAATTTTGAAAGATCTTGAAATATTATGATCTCGAAAATTTAGGAAGTTCTCGAAAGTCTTAGGATCTCGATAATTTTGTTGAGAGATTTCGAAAATTTCAAAGAGTTCTCGATAACTATAGTTAAGGAGAGATCTCGAAAAATTTTCGAATGATCTCGATAAAATTATCAAGAAAAGATCTCGAAAAATTTTTCTCGAAAAATTCTTATACAAGAATTTTTGAAATCTTTGAAGACATACGTTTTCACTGAAAGTGTCGATTCCTTGAATGAATGCCTGTGAAGTGAGTGAGAAACAACAATTAGAATCACATCAAAGTCACATACAAAAGATCTCGAAAACAGTATATCACCCTAAATTATCTAGAACAACCAATTCGAACATTCATGTAGAAAAACAAATGAAATACGTCAATTAACCTTCAAAGAAACACATATAAGCAGTTTAATTAGGCTCTAGAACTTAGAAATGAAAATACCCAATTTCAAACATAAACCCTAATTTTCGAAATCATGCTTACGAGATAATTAGAGCAATTAACGATCATAAACATGTTACAAACTCACTAACAAACATATCCCACCAAAGAATTTAAACAAAACAACACTAAATCACGAAAACCCAATTCATTCGAAACCCTAGTTATCGAAATCTATCCAAACGTGTTAGATGTTATGATTAACTGTTAGGGACATGATTAATAAACATTTAAGAACAAAAGCCCTATGATTTCTTAACCAAAAAACATATGAATCACGTACATTCAAGATTAACGAAACCCTAATTCTACAAATCAAAATTGCGAATAATCTAGCCATAGAAAAGTTAATTCATTGAAAACCTCTTGTTAAAATAGGCCAAAGATTATGAAACAACTTACGGTTTGAAGATTTAGAACATGGATTTGCGAATTGATTATAGGCCGTTTGATATGAATGGGAGTGTTAGTTTTTGTGTTTTTGTGAAAGTGAAAGAAAAAACGGGGGGTGTTTGTTTTGGTTATGGATTTTGAAAAACTTTGACATATTGGCAAGTTTGGTCCCTAGACTACATAACAATCATTTAAAGGTCCAAAGCTTAAATAAATAACGATTTAATGTAACGACCGTTAATACCAAAGACATACTAAGCTAAAAGGAAATAAGAAAAGTAAAAAAANATCAAAATTGCGAATAATCTAGCCATAGAAAAGTTAATTCATTGAAAACCTCTTGTTAAAATAGGCCAAAGATTATGAAACAACTTACGGTTTGAAGATTTAGAACATGGATTTGCGAATTGATTATAGGCCGTTTGATATGAATGGGAGTGTTAGTTTTTGTGTTTTTGTGAAAGTGAAAGAAAAAACGGGGGGTGTTTGTTTTGGTTATGGATTTTGAAAAACTTTGACATATTGGCAAGTTTGGTCCCTAGACTACATAACAATCATTTAAAGGTCCAAAGCTTAAATAAATAACGATTTAATGTAACGACCGTTAATACCAAAGACATACTAAGCTAAAAGGAAATAAGAAAAGTAAAAAAAATGATACGAGGGATAACCTGTGACGTTCCACCATTATAACAAGATAACATCATAATTTTCTGAAATATGCAAGTACACATGTTTGAACAAGATTTTTGAATTTTGAAGAACATTTTCTCCCTCTCAACACTTGGTATGAAAATTTAGAAATTTTTGATAAACCGAAGTGTTGATGAAGATAGTGTACATGCATTTGAAAAACGAGAGAAAAAAAATAGAAATAAAACTTAAAAAAATGTAAAATCTTTTTGGTATTTTTGAAGATTTTTTGATTTTGTCTTTTTGTTTTTATTAAATATGTACAAAAATATTTTTTTGTATTTGACTCAGTTATTTGGTTTCTAGAAAAGATTTTAGATCCTCTGGAGTCAAACACCGCATACAAATCCGGTGAACTAGCTCAGTAAACCTTCCCGGTGTTAATGGTTTTGTGAACAAGTCTGCCAGTTGGTATTCAGTACCCACAAAATATAACTCTATTGTACCCTTTTCAACATGCTCCTTGATGAAGTGATAACGGAGATCAATGTGCTTAGACTTTGAATGCAGAACCGTGTTGCAGGAAATTGCTATCGCACTTTTCGAATCATAGTACATCGGAATAGTGTTGAATAAGTAACCGTAGTCCATTAGTTGTGTACGCATCCAAATGACTTGTGCACAACAAGCAGACATGGCAACATATTCAGCTTCTGTTGACGAAAGTGAGGTGCAATCCTGCTTCTTTGATTGCCAAGACACTAGTTTATCTCCAAGAAACTGCAAACCACCAGAAGTACTTTTGCGTGTATCCATACACCCTGCATGATCACCGTATGAAAAAGCTATTAGTTCAAAACCGGAATCCTTTGGATACCAGATCCCTGAGTGAACGTATCGAAGGATTCTCTTAGCCTCATTGAGGTGACGCTCAGTAGGACTGGCCTGATAGTGAGAGCACATAAATACAGCAAATACAGTATCCGGTCTACTAGCGGTGAGATACATCAGTGACCCAATAATACTTCGGTATTTTTTAGGGTCAACTGGTTTCCCATTTGGATCCGCATCTAACTTAGTTGTGTTGGCCATAGGAGTATTGTAAGTATCACAACTGGTCATTCCATGTTTCTTAATTATCTCAAGAGCGTATTTGGACTGATTTAGGAAAATTCCACGGGGTGACTGATGAACTTGTAGTCCTAAGAAGAACGTAAGTTCACCCATCATTGACATTTCAAAATTTTGTTTCATTAATCTGGCAAAAGCGTTTGAGTACTTTTTATTAGTAGAACCAAAAATAATGTCATCGACATATATTTGCACAATTAAAACATCTTCCCTGTGTTTTTGGATAAACAAAGTTGGATCTAATAAACCTTTAGTGAATGAATTAGCAAGCAAAAAAGCAGTAAGTTTATCATACCATGCCCTGGGGGCTTGTTTGAGACAATAGAGAGCCTTCTTAAGTCGGTAGACATGATTCGGGTGCTCTGGGTCGACAAATCCCTCTGGCTGACTAACGTATACCTCCTCACGTAATTCACCATTCAGAAATGCCGTTTTCACATCCATTTGATAAACGACCATGTTTTTGTGAGCAGCGTATGCCAAAAATATTCGAACAGCTTCAAGTCTAGCCACTGGTGCAAACAATTCCTCAAAGTCAATTCCTTCCTCTTGAGTATATCCTTTAGCTACCAAACGTGATTTGTTACGTATAACGTTGCCTTCTGCGTCCAACTTGTTTTTCCAAATCCATTTTAGCCCAATGACATAAACTCCATCCGGTCGTTCAACTAATTCCCAAACTTCAAGACGTTTGAATTGGTTGAATTCCTCTTGCATTGACTCAATCCAGTTGTCATAGTGAGAGCTTGTTTGATGTTTTTAGGTTCTTCATGACAAACGGTTAGAGCATAAATGCAATGTTCGGCATCGGAGTGAAGTTTCTGTCTAGTCATAACTGGAGCCGTTGGATGACCAATAATGTTGACAATTGGATGATCACGAGTCCAATGATGTGTTGAAGGGTGAGGGTTATGAAACTGCTGCATATTAGTTGGTTCCAAGTTGCGTGTTGACGACTCAGCAATATCTGAAAGGTTCGGAGTCGGAGCAAACGGATTGAAGAACGCATTTGGATCATAATTTGCAGGTTCGGGTACTTGTGGTTGGTTCAGATCTTCAGTTGGGTTGTCGGTGTTGGAAGCGGTTTGTTCTTCTATTGTTGGTGATTCAGTCGGGGGTGCATCGGGTGTTACTATTGTAGTTGTAGTAACCATTGTATCAGGTTCTTGAATATTATCAGGTTGAGCAGCGGAACTAGTGGATACATCTGGTGCACGTGTCTCAAATGAATCATCGACCAAAGTAGAGAACAAGGTTTCCAATTCTTTACGAGTTAGTGACAAAGGTTCAGCTGAAGAATCTGGAAAGTTAAGACGGTTGGTTGCGGGTCCTAAGCTGTTTTGCTCAGAAGCCATTTCTGTGAGCTCATTGAAATTAGCATGAATAGTCTCCTGAATCTCTCTAGTACGACGGTTGTAGATTCGAAAGCCTTTTGAGTTTTCACAATATCCAATGAAAATACCGACGTCAGCCTTTGCTTTAAGTTTTCCAAGATCATTACGATCATTATTTGGATAGCATAGAGAACCAAATACATGAAAGTGTTGTATGTTAGGCTTTCGTTTGTGAACAATTTCATACGGTGTGACTTTATGACGTTTATTGATCATACAACGATTTTGGGTGTAACATGCGGTTGAGACGGCTTCAGCCCAAAGATAATCTGGTAATTGAGCATTAATGAGCATCGTTCGTGCGGCTTTCACTAACGTTCTGTTGCGTCTTTCGACCACTCCATTTTGTTCGGGAGTCCGTGCAATTGATGTTTGTTGTTCAATTCCAACTTTCTTAAAGTAATCACGAAGAGTTTGGTTCTTGAATTCAGTTCCATTGTCTGTTCTTACGATTCTGACTGTGTTGCGATGTTGAACCTGAATTTTCGTGAGAAAGGTGATTATCATTGATCGAGCTTGATCTTTGCTTCGAAGAAAATAGACGCAAGTCCATTTGGAGAATTCATCGACTATCACAAGAATGTATCATTTCCCATTGATCGTTTGTACTCGCATTGGGCCACATAAATCCATATGAAGAAGTTGAAGAACATGATCGGTACTTGGTTCTGGTTTTGAATTTAGATGTGCACGTTTGCTCTTTCCTTGTTCACAAGCGGGACATAAGTGATCTTCTGAACCTAGGAAGACCGTCAACTAGTTTATGGCGAGCAAGATCAGTCATAGTTTTGAAGTTGAGATGAGACATGCGTTGGTGCCATAACCAGGATTTTATCGATTCAGCCTTTGAAAGTAGACAAATGGGAGAGGAAGCGGTCATGTCGGACATTGAAATTGTATAAAGACTGTTTCCACGTGTGCCGGACATCAGATCATTTCCTTGTAGATCACGAACAAAGCATGTTTTCTCCCGAAATGCAACTTCCAGATCACCATTACAAAATTGACCGACTGAGAACAGATTGTGACCGAGGCCTTCAACATAATAAACATGACTAATTTCGATATTCCCACTGACATAGTCCCCGTATCCCATAATTGCAGCGAAATGATCATTCCCGAATCTGACAGTACCAATGAACTTTGAGACAAAGTTTCTTAATAGTTTGAGATTGCCTGTCATGTGTCGGGAGCATCCGCTATCAACAATCCAGAGAACAATTTGCACCACCTGCATCACACAAAAGAGACGACGATGGTACAATGGTAAGGGTGGAACCCAAAGAAGTTGTGGTTTCGTTGGGTTAGAAGCACACATATTAACAATTTTAGGAATCCATTTAAAGTTATGTGTTCTTTGTAACCAACGTTGCCAATTCCAACTAGATTTTGCTTTCTTCTTAATGAATTCGCTAAGTGATGGCATGTTCCTAGAATTATTGTTCGCAACTACTGGGGTGACTACATCATACTTAGAAACTACACAAGGCATAAGTCCTAGCACATATTTTGAAGCATTAGTGGGCCTAGATTTTCTGCCTGATGTACGTTTCTTAAAACGAGATAAAAGAGAATTCGCAACACATTTAGAATGATCACCAGACAAAATACTATTACGACAAAACACACATGAAGCATTAACATTCAAAGCATTTAAAGGTTCATCATTCGTTACACAACGATTAGGATTACAATTTGCCAAATCAGAATCTAAATCTAGTGCAAGATGAGTATTATTCAAAGTCCTAGGGTGTTCTTCTACTTCAGAGGCTTCTAGTGTCTCTCTTCTACGTTGCAAAATCCTATTCTTCCTTTTCATACGTTTACGCTTAGATCTGCTAACGCTAGGAGTGGCAACTATTCCTGTAGAAGTGGAAGGATCCATATTAGACTTATGAGTGTGTTGTTCTACATTGGTTATGTCTAATGAGTACATTCCAGGTGCAACTATTTTAGTGTTGACAGATTTTCCTTTTTCAAGTTCACTTATTTTCTCTTTCAACTCAATGATAATGTGCTTTTTATCTTGAATTTAACTTTCGAGCTTTCTGTTTGAATAGAGATAGTTATCTCAACTCTTTTGCCAATAGTCTGTAACTTCTTGCAATTCTGCAATTTCCTTTTCATATTTTGAAATTTGACTTTTTAATTCCTCATTTTCTTTTTGATAGGATGTGGAAGTGTTAAGACTTTGCATTTTCAGTTAGAAATCAAGACTTTGGTTTTGACACCATTCAAGCTTTTTGTTGAGTTGAAAAATCTCATTAGAAAGTTTGTTTTGCACATCATCATTGTGTTGTCGGAGATTCATGTTTTCATCTTTTAATGTCTCAATTTGTTTAGACAACAACTCAATATCGTCACAGTGATCATCAACAAGCATAGAAGTACCAGATTCATAAAGAGAATTCATAATCATAATCACAGAAATTATATCAGCACTAAGAACATGTTCCAAGAGTCGATCAACTTCTNATTCATGTTTTCATCTTTTAATGTCTCAATTTGTTTAGACAACAACTCAATATCGTCACAGTGATCATCAACAAGCATAGAAGTACCAGATTCATAAAGAGAATTCATAATCATAATCACAGAAATTATATCAGCACTAAGAACATGTTCCAAGAGTCGATCAACTTCTTTTTGTAAAAATTGATTTCGACATTTTTGCTTTAAAATCGCTTGTTCAGTTTCTTGAAAAATGTTCATCATAGATGAGACCTCTTTTTGAAGTTCCTATTCCCAGTGGTTAGCACATAGACGCAAGTGTTGAGCAATAGGTAAAAACAGTTTTTGAAACACTTCTCTTTTTTCTCTCTCATGAGGAGTAGTAATAGTAAAAACCGTTATTTGAGAGTTGCGTTCTATTGCTTCATCTAATTGTTCAATATCTTTCTTAAACGTGTCAAAATACCGAAGTACACGACAACGAGTAGGAAGAGGTTGAAGTTTTTCATTGTTTGGTAAAGGACCGTTAATTTGCACTACTGGTTTAACAGGAGCTACATAAGAAGTAACTTCTTGAGGTTTGATAATATACCATGGTTGTTCAGATTTCTCTTTTTGAGAGGTAAAAATGTCAGTTATTGGAGGCATTTTAGAGTAATCAAAAGGCATATTGTATTTAACATTTTCCATTTTTGATCGAATCTCTTCTTCAATTTCATTTTCTTCTTCACAATCATATACAACAGTACGAACAACAGTATCGTCAAAGAAATGATCTGCACTATATAACTTTGGAATCTCTTTGAGTGCTACTCGTAAAAAACATGGTGATTCACTTCCATTTGCAAAGCCGTGACCATTGTTTGTTCGTTTTACTGAAAACATTTGAATTGTTGTCACTGAATTACCAGTTTTATATACAACATTTTGAAATTCTTTAAGCTTATGTTCCAATTCAACCATCTC
>LBNU01035405.1:83215-100509 GCA_014162995.1 Artemisia annua
TTTGGCCGCGACTCGGTACGAACTCACCGAGTCAACTCGTGACTCGGTGAGGGTTTGGTTATTTCTTGTTGTTGTTGTCGAATTGGGACTAGAGGGAGTATATATTTGATGTTTGTGATAGTATTTTGGGTCCGTTTGGTTTTGTTTGTGGCTCGACAGCCGGCCACCACCACCACCGAGGCTCGGGTGGTGGTGGGAGGTGATGAATATCATGGTTGTTGTTATTGTTGAGGTGTTTGGATGGATTTAATTTGGATTTGGATGAGTTTGGTTTAAGCCGAAGGTTATAAGGGATTGGATTTGGATTTGGTTTATGTTTTGGTCGAATAGGTTAGGATTCGGATTTGGTTTTGGTTATATGGTTTGAGCCGAATGGAGTTGGGTTTGGTTGTTTGATTTTAGAGTTGTTATTTTGTTGTTTGTCGGATTGTTTCGGGATTGGTTATTAGTCTCGGATTATTATTATTATTATTATTATTATTATTTAGTTAAACGGTAAATAAATAAAACGGATAATAAAACTAAGAAACCTAAAATACATTTGACATAGTTAAGAGGATTTGGACATTGGACTTGGTTTCCGTGTTATTATATTGTGATGTTATATTGTGAACTTGTATTGGACGTATTGGATTTGCGGCTATGGTTATTTGGACTTATGGACCCTTTAGTACACGAGACGGTAGGGTACGTTAGGCCCTTAAAGATCTTAACATACCTGGAACCCGAACAATACCAAATGGTCGATAAACCTAAACAACTAATGGACTATGTAAATGATATATCCAATCATATTATTATTTATAAAATGTTAAATGTTGTTTAAATACAAAGAGTCGTTGACTCGGGAAATGTTCTATAAACGGGCAGGTCATGCCGAAATTTTGTAAAATTCTTTATAATCTTCAAACTATTTTACTAACTAATATTCATTTCAAAACCCTTTTTATTTCAACGTTATTTTGGGAAAATGGGTAAAACCGAGACTTATTATTAGTGATTTATTTTTATTCGAAGGTGTCTTTGTTTTTCTTTTCTTTGCTTTTCATTTCTTTTCGACGAGTTTCTTCGAGTATTCATTCGCCTTTCTTGCGTATTTTGTCATTTCGCCGACTTATTCTTTTCTATCTTTCTTCCACACGAGACTTTTCTTTGAAAACTATTTTCTTTCAAATGCCATTGTATTTTATAAAACTTTATTCAAGCATAGTTTATTGAAGTATTCGAGTACCATTGCTGAGTTATGATATTGATATTGCTTAGGTTGTGCCTGACGCATTATTTGATTGGTTGATATATCTCGTTTCCTGCTATTGTTAAGGTGTGATTCATAGCCCCGCTTTTTATCTTTTAAATATTTATAAACCCATGGGGTGAGATACATGCTTTAAATGTTTTCTGAGCACAAGTATTTTTGGTATGCTTTTCCTGATTGGTATGCTTTCCTGACGATGTGCTAAGTAGCTTTACCTTGCCATTGCAAGACCCTCAGATCATGAACCATTAATCACTTGCGAGTGAGCGCGAATATAGGGATATAGGCCTATAGGAATTGACCCTCCCACTCCTTTTGCTGGATAGGCAAATTGTGGTGTACTATATTCGATTTTGCCGGGTAATTGGCAAGTACTCGGCCTTGGGGGCACTATTATATTATGAAATTCCGCGGTTATATTGATACTATGATTGTTGGTTAACGTTTTGCGTGTCATGAGCTTAGCATCATCAACAATGTTATATGCACAGGGATGCCTCTATACATTGGTTGTTACCTTGATTACCCGATATTTGCATTTGTTGCTCATATCTTATGATTAAAACCTTGTGCTCAACCTTATTATTTAAACCTATGGATTACACTCAACCTTTGTGTTGACTTTTTAAGCATGTGTTTCAGGTACTAATGATATTAATAATTAGCTTTGAAGCTTGATAGTTGGGGCATGGTGGAGTGGCTAAGGCTGGAGAGGCATTTCTGTCAAGGCAGCTTTACTATCTTTCTATCCTTATTTGCATGTCATTCGTAAAACCTTTTGTGTCTTTTGTTACTTCCGCTGCTAAACTTTGTTTATTTTCCGCTGCAAACTCTATCTACTTTTTCCGCTGCTACTTTGACTTAAGAGTCCTTGTACTCTAAATGGTTTGTAATTCGAATAATATGTTTTGCAACATTTATAAACGTCTCGTGTTGTGGTCGTTAGCTATAAATGTGCCTGGTTTCTATTTGCGTAATACCCCCAGCATGATAGCTGCCGTATTCGAGTTGGGGGTGTTACAGTTGTTGAGAGATCATTTGATGATATGGATATGATTGTTGAGGTTGTTGTTGTTGACGAAATTGTTGCATTTGATGATACGGTTGTTGACAAAAGTTGTAATACGGCGGTTGAGACATGATGAAAGACTTGTGTGAAAATGGATCTTGTAGAAGGTATAAGTGTTATGCCAATTCTCGAAAAAACTTTCCCAAGTGTGTTCTCGAAACTTTGTAGGTTGAAGATCTCGAAAGTCAGTTGAAGTCCAAAGTTCTCGAAAATTCTGTGTTGTGATCTCGAAAATAATTCCAAGTTCTCGAAAGTTTACAAAAGTTCTCGAAACATTAGGGTTTCGAAAATTTCAAGTTATCGAGATCTTAGAGATTAGTGAAATCAGTAAAGTTCTCGAAAGAGTATGAAAGGAATTTGAAAATTACCAAAGATTTCGAAAACAGAATGTGATTTCGAAAAAATTGTAAAGTTCTCGAAAGTTTCACAATTTTGAAAAAGTGTACCAAAATTTTCGAGATTATACAAGCTCGAAAATATCCAACGAATCGAAGTGTTTTCTTTCTTATACAAGAGAGAAAAGCACTGAGTAAGCAACGAAAACACCTTAGGAGCAAAAATTTGAGATCTCGAAAGTTTGGGGACAAAAGTTTTCGAAAAATTAGTACACTTTGGGCAGTTTTTGTTTTTGTAAAAAGCAAGCCAAAAACACGTTTTTAATCCAAGATTCTTGTACAACTATCCTTAAAATGATGAAATGTTAAAGAAAGTTGCAAACTTGAACCACTTTTCAAAAATCTCAAAGATTTCGAAAACTAGTACAAGGGAACGAATCTTATATTTTTTTGAAAAAATTTGAGACTTTGTTGGTTGTTTGAGTTTGTAACACAAGTTTGAAGACAAAGATGTGATAGAAACACGAAACAAACAAGAAAGTGGCAAGCTTTTGCAAAAAATAACGATTAAAAACAAGGATTTTGGTTCGAATAACACAAAAACAAAAAAATACACCTTCTTCTAGCGATTGATACCACTTGTTAGGTCACCATATTGTAAACACAAATAATGATTATGATAGAAATAAGATAAGAAATAGAGTTTGGTTGATTAGATCAATATGAAAGGTAAAAGTGCAAGAGTTTTCTTAAGATAATGAAATAACCAACAAGATAAATGAAATACATGGAGTCCTATTTATAGGTGAGGACTAAAGCAACATTCCCTTTCCTCCCTATCATGTCTAGACGTGGGCTTTGTGGCCCATTGGACATTTAGTGGACTCCAAACGTTACATAAATAAACTAGATATAGTAGCAACCTATTACATGTACTGAAATAACCGAGACTTGATAAATGTTGATAAACTTAGATCCTAACAGTTGTTTCTTGCTGATTCAGTGTGTTTCTTTAGTAGCTTTAGCTTATTTCACATATATCTCAGTTGTTTTCAGCTTAATTTGTGGCTTTAGTGCACTGCATAGCTTTTTCAATCCAAAAATCTCATTCATAAGCCAAAAAGCAATCTGTCAAAGCTTATAAGCTGCACATTGCTTATTTTTGAGCTCCAAATAAGTTGTCTTCACAAAAGTCTCATATTTTCAGTGTATAAATAGTTTCCAAAAAGAAAAATCAAAAAATTATCACTTTTTAAAATAGTGATAGCTTCTGTACAAGAAGTTTTAGCTATTTAGCTTATTTTTCAACTTTTTCATTAAGCACTTAGTACTTTTTATAATTTTCTTAGGTTTCTACATTAGTATATTATTTGAATAAAAAAAATTCATAATTTTATCTTTTCATTTAGTATTTATAATAATTAATAATAGTTTAATTAGTTTTAATTAAAAAACCAAAAAGAAAATCACTTACTGTTTAATTTTAATCAATAGTACTTTTTTATATTTTTCCTAGGTTTTATGAATCATTTAGTATTTTTAGAAAATAGTTTCTTAATTATCACTGTTCATTTTCTATTTTTATTAATTAAATTAGTTTAAATAGTTTTTAACTAGTAATTAAGTTAATAATTAGTAAGATAGTTAAATTATAATTTTTATAAACTTTTTATAAGTTTTTAGGATTCCTGTGAAGGTTAATTAGTTTTATAAAATATTTCTTTATTTTCTAAGTCATTTTAGTTTTATTAGTAATTTAAATTAGTTAATTAGTTAATTAATAAGTAATAAGTAATTAATTAATATTAAATTCAAAAAAAGACAAAAAGACATATTTTTAGTTTTTATATTATTTTTGAGTTATTTTAGAATTTTTAAAAATAAATTTTCTTTTTCTTAGTTTTATTTATTATTAGATTATATTTAGTATAAGTTAAATATTAATAATAAGTAATTAAATAGTTTTAATTAATATTAAATAATAAAATAATCAAAAAAAAATTTCTTTTTTATAAAATTTTCTTTTTATATTAAGATTGTAAAAAGTCATTTTCACCCCCTCTAGTTTGTTTTTGTGTGATTCCACTTTTTCAGTACGCATTTGCATTTAAATACGTTTTAGATTTATCTGGTTTTCAGTAATTGTTAATATTGCTCATCTATGTTATTTTCATTATTATCTGATTAGTGTAATCAATCCAAATCATTATCTGGTTACTATGTCCAAATCACTCATTCCCATAACGTTCCAAAATACAATTTTAACCTCGTTGGGACATAACGACCCGTAAATACACTGTGCTTTCAACAGATCATAAATTGATCTCTCCTCTCTCATAGTTGACTTGTTGACCACACCTGATTGACTGGTTAGTTTGGGAGGAGTCATAGAACACATCAGGTGCATCTCTTCTGTAGTAACCATGGACCGAACCGCAGCAAGATCGGGAAAGTGATATCAATGAAGAATTATACCCGCAACATGAGCAAATATATCGCTCAAACAATTAATAGCATATGTACAAACAACATCATTGCTCAATGGAGAGCCAAGAGCATTCAATAAAGTCACAATAGATTCTATCTTTTGAAAGTATGCATCGAGTGTTTTGTCACCAAGTTGTATGAACCATAATTCACCTTTTAAAGCTATAGTTGGAGTACGTTTATTATCCAAAAAAATAGTTTCAATAATGTACCAAGATTCCTTAGCGGTTTTAGGATTAGCAGTAACAAGCCTACCTTGAAGAGTCTCGAAAAGTGTAAAAAATTCACATTTAACAATGGAATTGGCCTTAAGCCAATCAACCGTAGGAGGTTTTAAGGTACTCGTAGAAGAATTTGTAGATTCATCAATGATTATTGAAAAAATAACAATAGACGGTATAATTACATTTCTCAACATCAATTTTAATAAGGATGATGTTGATAATAGAGTTAACAAAATATAGTTTGTCTGTGTGTTAGGGCTGTAAACAAACCGGACGAACACGAGCGGAGCCTTGTTCATATTCGTTCGTTTAATTTTAACCGTACAAATAAACGGACACGAACGCTTAAACGGACGAATTTTCTTGTTCATGTTCGTTTTTTTAAGAAAATGAGTTGTTCATGTTCGTTTATGTTCGTTAATTAAGACACTACACGAACGTTAAACGAACATAAACGATCGAAAATAAATAAACATAGACAAACAAACATAAACTTCATTAAATTATGCATAATATATTGTTTTATAAGTTTTGTTTTGTTTAAACAAACCAATTTTAAAATTATACAATTAAAAGATATGATATATGAACATGAATATATAAATGTACATAAACGAACGTTAACGAACGGATAATCGGACGTTCACGAACATAAATGAACGGACGTGACTTTTGTTCATGCTCGTTTATTTAACTAAACGAACGTATAATTTGTTCATGTTCGTTCATTTAATAAATAAACGAACATAAACGAACTTTTTACCGAACGGTTCATGAAATGTTCACTGAACGTTTAGTTCGTTTACAGCCCTATTATTATTCTTAGTAAAGCAATGTTCTGTTATTCAAGGATTTTTTTATGCATAAATGTATAAGAATAAACTAGCCGCATACCGTAGCGGAGTCATTAATTTATAACGGAAAGTAGTTATATTGCAAAATTGTAGTTAATTATTTCGTGTAACGTTTATACAAACAACAAAAAGTAATCAAAACTATAATATTAAAAACGTCATCTGAGATGACTCATCCCAATTCCAATTTAACAATTTTTAAGAAATTCGCACTAACTATTCTATTCACCAATAAAATATCTTCTGTTTCAATTAAAATGTCTTTTGATTGGTTAAAATAGAAAAGTGGACTAGTATTATGAGATAACTAAAAATAGAAAATGGACATATAATTTAGGACGGGTGGAGTAAAAGAATGTGAATACCAATGTTTGTTTGTCAAAATTAAAAACATGTGAACATTTTGAATGTCTAGTCAAATGCGTGTGAACATATTGTCGAAGTAATTAGTTACCGTATTCTTTAAAGTTTGTAATAATAATATCAAGTAAACGTAATATGGTAAATTACATCAAATTTATTTTTATCTAATTTTAGTAGTGGACAGTTAATTTAATACATTAAAAGAAAAATGTGTATAATAATATTGAGACGGAGGAAGTATTTTTTTTGTTTCGAATTTACAACATAAACAACTTATATCAAATAAATGCATTAAAAACAAAAAAATTTAAATGTAAACATTAAATACTATAGATAAATAAATGTCACGTGAAACAATGTATTATTGGGTAAAAAAATAAAAAAATAAAAAACGTAGATGAGTAAATGTCTTTTGATTGGTTAAAATAGAAAAGTGGACAATTATTATGGGACAACTAGAAATAGTAAATGGACATATAATTTAGGACGAGTGGAGTATAAGAATGTGAATACCAATGTTTGTTTGTCAAAATTAAAAACATGTGAACATTTTGAATGTCTAGTCAAATGCATGTGAACATATTGTCGAAGTAATTAGTTACCATGTTCTTTAAAGTTTGTAATAATAATATCAAGTAAACGTAATATGGTAAATTGCATCAAATTTATTTTTATCTAATTTTAGTAGTGGACAGTTAATTTAATACATTAAAAGGAAAATGTGTATAATAATATTGAGACGGATGAAGTATTTTTCTTGTTTCGAATTTACAACATAACCAACTTATATCAAATAAATGCATTAAAAACAAAAAAGTTTAAATGTAAACATTAAATACTATAGATAAATAAATGTCACGTAAAACAATGTATTATTGAATAAAAAAATAAAAAAAATAAAAAAAATAAAAAACGTAGATGAGTAAATGTCTTTTGATTGGTTAAAATAGAAAAGTGGACAATTATTATGGGACAACTAGAAATAGAAAATGGACATATAATTTAGGACGGGTGGAGTATAAGAATGTGAATACCAATGTTTGTTTGTCAAAATTAAAAACAATGGACGTATAATTTAGGACGGTTGGAGTATAAGAATGTGAATACCAATGTTTGTTTGTCAAAATTAAAAACATGATTCAATCAAAAAGTAATCAACTATAATATTAAAATCGTCATCCGGGATGACTCATCCGAATTCCAATTTAACAATTTGAGATTATATTATACCTAAAACAAATATTCCATCCGTCCCAAATTAGAAATAGACTTTTAATTTGCACAAAGTTTAAGAAATTCGCACTAACCATTCTATTCGCCAATAAAATATCTTCTGCTTAAACTGAAATTCTTTTGATTGGTTAAAATATAAAAGTGAACAAATATTTTTGGACAACTAAAAATAGAAAAAATGGCCATATAATTTGAGACAGATGGAGTATAAAAAAGTGATTACCAATGTTTGTTTGTCAAAATAAAAAACATGTGAACATTTTGAATGTCAAGTCAAATGCAGTTAAATGCGTGTGAACATATCTTCAAAGTACTCCCTCGTCTTAAAATAATTGTTTTATGACTGAAAATACACAATCTAAGAAAAACACAAACAATGCCAACTCATGTTTCTTTTTGTTTCTTTTTTAATTATTTTTTTATTTTTATAATTTTGTTACATTAAAAAACTATAAAACTGAAATTACTAAATATAAAATATAAAGTTTAATAGGTCAAGATATTAAACTAACAAAAAATACGGAACAAAAACTGATAAAAAACTGTATTGTACTGAAAATACAAGTGGGGCAAAGGGTAGAGAATGTAAAAGTGAGCCAAGTGGGGTACAATTTTATACTTAACTAATTTGTTATTGTGTTATTTAAAGTTTGTAATATAGTATCAAGTAAATGTAATATGATAAATTACATCAATTTTCTTTTTATCTAATTTTTGTAGTGGACAATGAATTTGAGACATTAAAAGGAAAATATGTATGATAATATCGAGACGGAGGAAATATTCTTCTTGTTTCGAATTTACAACATAACCAACTTATATCAAATAAATGCATTAAAAACAAAAAAGTTCAAATTTAAACATTAAATACTTATGGGTTGTGTTATACAAACCCTCCCTATATTGTCACATCAGGGGGTTTGGTCAAACCGTACAACCCGTCGATGCGTACAATGATTGGAAACCCTCCCTATTGGGGGGGGGGGTTCAAAATAACTTGCCCCAATACTAATAGGTAAAGATGTCATGTAAAACAATACTAATAGGTAAAGATGTCATGTAAAACAATAGTATTGGTTTTCTAGTGTTNAAAAAAAAAAAAAATGTGATATTTCTAAAATAACAATCGTAACCGCTGAACAAAAAACAAAAAGGTCCCTAGAAGTACAAATTCATGCTCCTTCCCAAAGCATTGATATAACCCACCTGTTGACTCCGCGTCAGAATTGTGTGGTCATTATATCAGCATTTCAAAATCACTTGGTATTTAGTTTGTAACCTACTTCGTGTAAGTTTATACGTATAAGTTAGGATTTTAGTTCTTTTGTATGTCATGTTCTTTTTTTCTCAGAGTCCCATTCTCGTTTAAGTATCTTGTTTAATCGAGGTGGGATGCCTTGTTTTGTATTTTTGGTTGGTTTCGGGGTTCTCAATATATGTTGACTTTCTAAAAAAAAAAATTAGAGAGTTGATATGTACACCATCAAAAGTGATGCACAATTTTTTTTTACAAAATGACACTAGTAATGCACATAGTACAACACTGCATATGCATAATTGTGGCCTACACATCACTTTTGGTAATGGTCATATCAACTCCCAATAATAATTTAGGAAAGTGATTGGCACACTCCCAAATCTTATTGGGACACTCCAATGTACAAGCAGTTAAAACAGGTTATACTTAAAGTAAAACTGTCTATTGCACAGAATGGGGTGTCCTAATAAATTTTAAAAGTGTGCAAATCATTTCCCAATAATTTATGATATGTTTGAAACCAAAACAAAATTACAGAAAAAGTACATCATCAAACAACTTTTGATACAAAAAGTTCTTTNAGAAGCATCTAATATATTAAAGAGTAAACTTCAAAATACATATATGTGGTTTACCCAATTTCGCACCATACATTCCTCTCGAAAAAGTTGTAGCAAATACATCCCTCCGTTAGTAAAAATGAACCAATATACATCCCTCAGTTAAAATAAGGACTAACGGTGCAAAATTTTTCTCCGTTATCTCCTAACGAGATAGAACATATTTGCACCGTTAGTCCTCTGGGTTAGCGGTATTTACACCGTTAGTCCTTTTTTACGTTTTCTTTCATTTTTTTTCGTTTTCGTCCATTTTTTTACGTTTACGCCCGTTTTTTTACGTTTTCACCCGGTTTTTTACGTTTTTTAAATTTTTTTTACGTTTTCGCCTATTTTTTTACGTTTTCGTCCGTTTTTTACGTTTTCGCGTGTTTTTTTAACGTTTTCGTCCATTTTTTACGTTTATGCCCGTTTTTTTACGTAAAAAAATGGACGAAAACGTAAAAAAAATAGGCGAGAACGTAAAAAAACGGAAGAAAACGTAAAAAAACCGGGTGAAACGTCTGTCGTCCAGATATATTTTTACAGTTCTTCGCACTATATTTATAAACGTTTTCGTCCATTTTTTTAACGGGCGTAAAAAAGGGCCACTGTAAGACGTAAAAAAAAAATAGGTGACGAAAACGAAAAAAAAATGGGGCATAACGTAAGAAAAATGGCAAAAAACCAAAGGTAACTAACGTACAACCACTGACCAGTAATCAACAACCAAGAGACTAACAGGTGGCAAATAACGAGATCATAATATCTGATTAAGGAAAGAAACGGAGAAAAATATAGCACGTTAGTCCCTTATATATATAACTTGAGGGATTATAGTTGGTTAATTAATTACACATACGGAAAAAGAGAGATGATATTTGTTCGCAACTTTTTAATCGAGAGGGATGTATAGGTGCGAAAATTGGTAAACCACAAGGAGTATATTGAAGTTTACTCCTTATAAATTTGAAAACATCATTCTGTTTATTTAGAGGTGGCAAAACGGCGGCGGGCGGGCACGCTATGGGCTAAACGGGCTATGGGCTAAATGGGCCACGGCTGAAACGAGGCACACGGGCTAAACGGGCGCGGGCCAAACGGCCGCCATGTTATATGAATTCGCTTTAGAAAAGATCTAAAACAACAAAAAAAATCCCTCAAACGTAACACATCATTTATATTTAAGTACTAAATATATTATATTCATAAGTCTTTCATTAAAAACGATTTAATGTTCTCCAATTGAGAGAAAAAACATGTGCCCATTATGCCCATTTATCTTTTAAATGGGCAATATATGCCCATTTCAAAAAAAGGATGGGGTCCAAATGTGCCCAAATCTTTTAAAATTTTGCCCATTTAACCCATTTTTTTGATTTTGGGCACAAATTGCCACCTCTAGTTTATATCATCTAGATGAATTATGATGGGTGGTTGGTAGTTTAATCCACCCTGCTGTTCCTTTTTTGTGACCTTAGAAACTTGTCTACGTAATATGTTGAACTTGTAAAGTAGGTGACTACTGATGAGTTACTTCATCACAAATATTTTGCAGGAGTTTATATTTTAAGTTACATGTTGAAGAGTAAGTAAGGCTTACAAGAACACGGACGCCTCGCCGGCATAGGTAAAGGGCGATGGCTCGTCCAAGCTTTGAAGTGGCTCCCGTAAGAAAAACCTCTTTAACATCTTCATGTATTTCGTTAAGGATAACAGCGGCTGTCAATGTATTTCCATGGACTACTCGTACTTTCAGATCCTTGTGCTTTTCCACAAACAACTTTCCTCCACCGTTAAGTGCTTCATTCTACAATATATACATTTTTTTCAAATTACTTCATTAGTAATTTAGTTTAGAAATGATCTAAATCAGAATGATTAGTTTGTGGTCCATGCAAAACCTCTCAACTGGGCCTAAAACAGGACCATTGCTGGATTTCAATTCAACATGAAGTAGTGTTCATCATTATGAGTACTTTACAACTACTCGTGTTGTGATTTAATTTTTTAAGAAGACATCATTTTAATAATACTCTGTGGATGTGAAAGATTACTTTAGACCGGTCGTAATAGTGATATTCATCACCAACGTCAACTTAATGCAACATTAGTTTTTCAACACCACTGACATCATCAACATAGTGTAATAAGACAAGTAACCTCACCACAAAAACATACCCCACTTACACAAAAATATACCTCACAATCCAATCATACATACAAAAATAAAGAAAAAGAAGTCGATCGTACAGACGACCGACTTGTGGTCGAAACCTGATGAAGACGCGTCATGAGGGCCGGAGAGGTCTTTTAAGGATCACACGTCATTTGGGTGCGAGCCTATACCACTAGTCTTAGATTTCCACATATCCACAAATGCGATACAAACATACTAACAATAGCAATTTAGAATATAAAAAATCACAATGACGCTAGTGTATTTTCATAATTCCTTCCAAGCAAGAACATATATCTATCTAGTATGCATAACTTTTACTTATTTAACCAGTGAGATAAAGATAGTTATGCATCTTTTTATTTGAGCATTTATAGATATACCTTATTTAGAGCGGCGAGACTAATGACTTTCACACCCAATTTGTCGGCCCTTAGAATGGCCTCCTCGATATGCTTGTTAATTCCGTCACACGCGAATGGCAAGAAATACTGCATAATTAAACATGTAAACAGATAAGATAAATACAATTAAATGTCAATTAGCCAAATGTAAAGTGGTTTACTTTACAGTAATTAGATTCAGTTTGAATAGGGAATGAAACTAACCTGAAAACCAAAGCGAGGAACAACCCAAGTTTGGTGCAATTTACCTCTTAAGTGGTAAAAAGAGAAAAGGAATGTTTTAGCCTTAGCCCACATCACTAGCATCACGAAGAACGTAGGTAGCCAAAATGGAAGCAAGAGCAAATTTGCATGATATGGCATCGNTATATATATATATATATATATATATATATATATATATTTTCAAATTACTTCATTAGTAATTTAGTTTAGAAATGATCTAAATCAGAATGAATAGTTTGTGGTCCATGTAAAACCTCTCAACTGGACCTAGTAAAAGGACCATTGCTAGATTTCAATTCAACATGAAGTAGTACTGTTCATCATTATGAGTACTTTACAACTACTCGTGTTGTGATTTAATTTTTTAAGAAGACTTCATTTTCCTAATACTCTGTGGATGTGAAAGATTACTTTAGACCGGTCGTAATAGTGATATTCATTACCACGGTCAACTTAATGCCACGTTAATTTTTCAACACTACTAATATCATCATTAACATAGTGTAATAAGACAAGCAACTTCACCACAAAAACATACCCCACTTACACAAAAATATACCTGACAATACAATCACACATACAAAATAAAGAAAAAGAAGTCGATCGGTCAGACGACCGACTTGTGGTCGAAACTTGATGAAGACGTGTCATGAGGGCCTGGGGAGGTCTTTTAAGGATCACACGTCGTTTGGGTGCCAGCGAGGATATAGACGAGTCATCTATATCCTTATTACCTCTAGTCTTAGATTTCACATATCCACAAATGCAATACAATATACTAACAATAGCAATTTAGAATATCAAAAATCACAATGACGCTAGTGTATTTTCATAATTCCTTCCAAGCAAGAATATATATCTATCTAGTATGCATAATTTTAACCAGTGAGAAAAAGATATTTATGCATCTTTTTATTTGAGCATTTATAGATATACCTTATTTAGAGCGGCGAGACTAATGACTTTCACACCCAATTTGTCGGCCCTTAAAATGGCCTCCTCGATATGCTTGTTAATTCCGTCACACGCGAATGGCAAGAAATACTGCATAATTAAGCATGTAAACAGATAAGATAAATACAATTAAATGTCAATTAGCCAAATGTAAAGTGGTTTACTTTACAGTAATTAGATTCAGTTTGAATAGGGAATGAAACTAACCTGAAAACCAAAGCGAGGAACAACCCAAGTTTGGTGCAATTTACCTCTTAAGTGGTAAAAAGAGAAAAGGAATGTTTTAGCCTTAGCCCACATCACTAGCATCACGAAAAACGTAGGTAGCCAAAATGGAAGCAAGAGCAAATTTGCATGATATGGCATCGATGAAAATGATCTGAAGACGAAGGGAACATGCAATGCAGATGTAATGTCCACAACATGTGCCAAGAACACAAAATCAGGCACCCTTGTTGAGTTACCTACATATATATGTATATGATTAGATCACTCCATATAAAATAAAAATGGATTATTCTGTCACATTAAAATAGTAATAACTGACCATATTATATAAAATTATCCCATCCTTACCCACTAGTTATAATACCTGTGCACGCACAGGGTTTTTTGAATTTTGTTTTGATTATGTATTATTATCGATTAATAAATGAATCACTTAACATGTTTCAATTGGTTTTACTTGGTAGCTTTGAAGATTCATTCGTTCTTTGATTATGAATAACCATCGTACCATGTTTACTAATGTACCTTTTTGTTTGGAAAATTGCATTTTCATAAGTTTGTGTTATTTACTTTTCGTGTTTGATCATAAAATTACCAAATTAACATAGATGCTTACACTATAGCTTCTTTATTACATAAAGAGAAACAAAAAAATATGTGATGGGTAGAACTCAAATTTAATCTTACGTTTATGTCGAATTTATAAAAATAATTTTTCTCTGAGACCGAACTATATAAGGAAATAATAATTACTTGTATAAGTAAATTATAAATGCATGAAAAAATTAACATAGATACTTACACTATAGCTTATTTATTACATTCGCAAGTCTTTTAGGATTATTTGAATCCTTACCGACCTTTCACTTTTGTTCAACTTTCTTTACAATTCGCCTAGATTATCAAGGTAAAAGACACCCATATTTTAGACCGTTGGTTGATACCCATAATGCTATTAATAACAGCAAACACCTGCTAAGTTTCATTAACTCATTCAAAGACACCTGTTAAAAATTCCTACCATAAAATTCCTCGTATAGGCACTAAAATACATCTTTGGTACATTAAAATACCTTCATGTATTATTTAATCAGCAACTCAACTTAATTATACATTCATACCTTGAGCATGCGTAGAAAAATCCTTCTGTGACAATCATGTGTTGATACTTAATCATCTTCTAAAAACGCACACAACAAATTGCATTGCACTTTAGTGTGTGTGATAAGATTATAAAACTGCAAAAATCACTTACATGTTGCATTATAATAATGAGGATAACAACAAAGTTAGTTATAACATCCGTATTACGCATCTCAATAACATTATTCGCAGTTAGTAACGTAATATAACCTGATTAAAACTATATTGCTTGCTTGAACATTTCAATACATACTTTAATACCTTTACAACGGCCAATACTTTTTTTTTTTTTTTTTTTTTTTGGTAACATCACTTCAATGGAATAACTTAGGTTGGTATCACTATACATAATTTTCTTTTTTAGTTATAAGGTGATGTTATCAAATAGAATGTGATTCTGGCATTTTTTTAATCTTATTTAATGGAAACACCCTTCTAAACTAAGATATGAATAATCTAACCCATGTTTTTTTTTTTTTTTTTTTTTTTTTTTTTTTTTTTAATAATTAACTTTGTATATGTTTTAACTCGCAGCATGCTGAAGTTGATGTTGATTGATGTTATTGTACTTTAATCTTGGATTCATGTTGTACAAAATGTGCAATTTTAGTACCACCATAAAATGAACGTTAATGAAGTTAAAATATGCTTCGTAAAGTTTTTACATGTTTTTGTTGATTTAATAATATAGCGTATAACAACGTACTATATATAGATGTATATATATATCATAGTATTTATTACTATATATTGTTAATATATATATATATATTAATAAACAATCTCATTGAGTCGTGTTATAAGTAGAATTAGTATATTTATTCGATATCAAGTACACTCATGACTACCATTTGTATTTATATTCCCGGTTACTAATAAATTTAGGGTTCTTTAAATATTTAAAACCCGTGTATGACCCATAAATTAAACTTTGTAAAACTGAATAACATGAGTCCTTATTAAATAATATTCTAATGGATGAAAGTTTAACTAACAATATTAAACTAAATTCACATATTTACAATTTTGTCAATTTAATAGTGAAAGTCTGAAACATAATACTAATACTCATGTGCATTATAACAAATCATCATATCAATATAATAAAGTGTAAGGGGCTATTCGCGTTTTTTCTAAAGTTATTAAAAAACATGGAAACTTATAATTTTACACTTAGCTTCATATATTTTATTTTATGTAAAATTCAACCACTAAAGTTTTATTAATTACTTCCTCTTTTTTTAAGTTTTTGTTTTCATAAATTTGACACATATATTTTTATGAACTTTTTTTCTTAATAAAATTTCTCCACCAAATTTATTAAGTTTGACCAAAATCAATTTAATTTTGACTTTCAATTGACCAATCATGTTGCTCGATTTCGCCTACGTGGCATAATCGAGCTCTCCTATTGGTCTAATTTTTTTTTCAATGAGAAGGGTTTTGCAAAAACACTCTGAAATGATGTAATTCTTTTATTATATAAAAGATTCGCTATCAACCAAAAATTAAACATTTAATGCCAACCTCCTAAATTCTTTAAAATCCAAAATCGTTCCTCAGTTGTCAAATTTAAGATTTATAACCCCATACCTACTAGTATAATAGTACTATAGATCACAATACACTAATTGAATTCTTGCATACAATTACGCATTCGTACTACTCAAGCAGTCAAGCATGTAGACTATAAATTGCTCCCACCTTGCATACAAAAGGATATTCTTTTCAAAAAATAAATAAATAAATAAATAATACATTGATTATTAGCTTTTAGACATATATACTTACCTAATATTACACACTAGTTGAAGTTTGTGGGAATGAAAATGTCATAATTTATACTTCAAAAACACAGGTACATACTTTATAAATGAAAATAAACATGTACCTTTCTCTTGGGTTAGTTTCTTGTGTAAATCCCATGTTTTTGTGTTCAAAGTGTTCCACACGGCATCATAGAGAGGCATAAACAGGCAATAGTTGTTCTTCATCTCACTATGATGTTGGCTATAGTATCTGTCAATGTAAATTCAAAACACTAAGATATGATGATAACTGAACTAACACATTTAGTAAATAACTGACAATACGCATTATGTTTTCAGTAATCTAAAAATACTTTTAGAATACTTTATAAGAGCCAGATTTCAAGAAACATAAAACGGGCCCTTACCATTTACGAATTCCATTTCATTTAATAGTCTTAAGGCTAACAGGGCCGTCCAATGAATTTCGGAGGCCCTGTGCGGTAACGACAAATAGGCTCCCATATTTGACCAACATAACTTTTTTATCGATCTGTAGCTTGCTAATATATTTAAGGGGGGCCCATAGAATCGGTAACCCTGTGCAGCCCCCTCACTTGCACAGGGTATTCACCGCCACTGAGGGTTAACCAATTAATGTAAGTAGGTATCAAGACTAATCATGAACATGACTTTTTATCAACAAATAATGCAACAAAAGAGAATTTGAATTAAAAAT